>JAIUND010001144.1:0-41546 GCA_034699125.1 Gisinianus flammeolus
ATGAGATTTGTACCTCGCAACCTAGGCCACGAGAGATCGAGATTCTCGCTCCCTGAAATTCTCACTGCCTACGACATTTATTTTACGATTTCAGTCGTACGGAGTAGGAGTGAGGCCAAATTCAAAAATACGTACGGAGAGATAGAGAGCGAGAGACAGAGAGAGAGGGAGAGCTGTCTCGCTCTGTATATAAGAGGAAAGCGTCAGTCGCAGCCATTGTGATAGTCATTGCAATACAGACATTTTACTTCATGTCGTCTGTCGAAAAGAATCTTCTCTTTTTCACAATTAAAAGTGATACTTAATTGACACCATTGTCTTTTGTGTACAGGTGTGGTGAGTGTATCGATAAATCGAGTTACATAATTTTTGACTGATGTCGTTTGTATAGGAACTTTTTTTTTTGTATTACAAACATGATACACATAGTACTTTCATAACTTGTATACACTGACAGACAACTTAATACATGCATTTATATGAATTTAAGAAAAAATGAATACTATTGTGGTGAATAAACTTAAATACACAAAAAAAAATGAAAATAAAAACAGTACTTGATCCGAGCGTAGCGTAAAATAACATTACACAAGAATACTTTTTTTTATAACTACTTGGCTATATGTTTTCTGACATGCGTTTCATAAAATATATTGAATTTGATGATTAATTTACAAAATTTCTGAATCGCTGTATTTTTCCAATGTAAAAGGGTTCAACATGATTCGAATGCTCTCGTCAAGTCAATAAATACAACAAGTCGAGTGCAAAATCATAGTTATACGAAAGGCCTAGTGCCACAGCTTCCTTCTTGTGATGTTTTTATTGTGAAAGGCAAAAAGATACACTCGTAGTATTTAATTAAATTTAAGACAATTAGCAAAACACGCTTGAAAGCTTGCGAACCGAAATTCCCACCAATCCATTTTTACGATAATTTTTCACGACTTTCAGTCGTAAAAAATTTATCGTAAAAATTCTCCCGCCGTCCGCTGCTTTTTACTACAGCTTTTTTACGAAGATTTTACCAAAGCCCCTATTTCAATCGGCGTCGAGGCTCTTCAATTCGTTCGCATTGTCGTACATATTTATGAACTAGCGGCGAAATATGAAATCTCCGGCCATGCGGCTTTTTTCGTTAATTCCATGATGAAATAATTTGGTGTAAAAAAAAGTCAAAGAAATCTTTGAAAGAAGAAGGAAATTCTTGTGCACGCACCTGTACAATATTATTAAAAATAAATAACAGAAAAAGACTGTCTCTTTACATTTCCTTAAAAAAATATAAAGACGACAAGATAAATTTAAATTATACTATTTGAGTTGAATAGAAAAAAATGGCAGTATCCTCTGTTGAGGATGAGTATATTCCTGAAGATGTAAGTTGTTGATATTTTCTAACGGTACTTTACATTTTCTTATTGAGGGAAGGGAATGTATAGTCTCATTGTTACATTCTTGTGTATATATATACCCAAAGTTAAAGTCTGTATACAATATATTGACTTAAATGTGTACATTTAGGAAGCCTCTGAGTCCACTGGGGAGAGGCTTTTTGGATTGACAGAAATGTTTCCTGAGCCATTACGAGCATCAGTAGGGAAGACTGTACGAGCAACGAGCACAGCAGTTAAAAGTAAGTCCATATATTATATTAATCATTACTTAAAAATAAAATGAAATACATGAGATATATGAGTGTTTAGTTTTTAATAGGGGATTGTATTCTCTTCTCTCATTCTTTTTTATTCCATATAGATTTCTTTTTACGTTTTTATAAATTTACACGAGTTTAACAAAAAAACATACATAATTTTTTAAGACATGTGAAACGTAATTATATAAATAAGTACTTAAATATGTGGAGTACCTTAATAAGTACTCCACTATTTTATTAGTATTTTCATTTTTGATTTATATATGTCATAACAAAATTTGAGAAAGAAATATCTTTTGCATTCCATTCCTGCGTGTAGTATAGTAAATATGTGTACTTATTTAATGTCCAAATGAAATTATTTTACAATATTTTCATATATAAATAAGACGATGAATGTAAACAAAACAAGAAGCTATTGTGATGTGTGTTCCAATTGTTGTCATTGTAATGTTCATGCTCGCTTTCTTATTCCTTTTCTATATAGGGGCATACGATTTATCTCGATCAATTACATGGATCGTATTTGCATCCTCAAGTATAATGTTCGGTGAGTTCATTTTTTATTGGCGTATTGTAAAAAGTAGAAATTATTGTTTAAGTACTAATAAGTAGTTACGTATTTTTTGATTTTTAACAAATTGTTTTAAATATGTAAACATTAGGAAATTTCATATTCATACACTCTTAGAAATTTTCAGGTAGTCGCACACCTTCGGTAAAAAACGTAAAATTTTTACGTGGTGCGTCATAAAAATTACATGGTTTTGCGTTGACTTGACGTAAAATCAGGTCGAATTTCACGTGTTTTACCGAAGGTTCGCGATTAAACGCCAAAACAGGTTCTATTGTACGTTTTTTTTTGGTAAACGTTTACATTTTTTCTGAGAGTGTTGTATTATAGGAAATATTCAAACTCATCTGTCTGTATATAGTTTATAATACGTATTTATTACTTATTCAAATAGTTCTAGAACTAAATATGATCATTGGGGAAAAAGCATTACAGTTATGTTTTTCCATATTAAAGCCCCTGTACTGTTTGAGATGGAACGTCATCAGATGGAGGAGATGCAGAAAATGCAACAGAGACAAATGCTCCTTGGTCCTAATGCTGCCTTCAGTCGTTAAGAAATTGTTCAGTTGGGAAGAAGGAAAATTTTCTATTTAAATGAGTTTAAACTTTAAAGTAACAGTCTTCAATACAACAAACTGCTAGTAATAATAAACAAACAATACCTAATAATATTAAAAAAGAAAGAGAGTCATAAATCAGTTGTTGACAAGTAAGTACTATTATCATCGAATAATAATACTTTTGTTTTAGTAAGAAAGAAAGGAGGAAAGAAACTATATATATGAAGGAAAAAGAAACACTTATATAATAATATAATATATAGAGAAAGACTTTGTGAATACAAGTTTGATTTTCGTCAGTTTGACAAGTAGTACCCTTGTTTTTTTATTACTCTCTTCATTCGTTTGATTTTGATCTTCGTCATCATCATCCTCATCATGTTTCGTGTTGTACAATCTTCAATTACAAGTGCGGCAAAACGAGGCCTGTCACAACATCAAAAGTTAGCAAATATTACGGATCCACTACAGAAATCGTTGATGGCCGAAAAGTGTATACTTGTGGATGATAAGGATAATATTATAGGAAGTGAGAGTAAATTAGATTGTCACGTAGTGAACGAAGGAGGTTCAATTAAACTCCATCGTGCTTTCAGTGTTTTTCTATTCAATTCCGAAGGGAAATTACTCATGCAAGAAAGATCAAAATTTAAAGTCACTTTTCCCTACATGTGGACAAATACTTGTTGTAGTCATCCGCTGTATGAGGATAGAGATGGAATCGATGGTATCAAGTCTGCAGCTGTTCGGCGATTGGAATACGAATTAGGTAATTAACTAAGTTAAATTTTTCTTCAAAATACAAATGTCAAACATGTACTTCTACATTTATAATATATTGGAGTACAAACTACTTAGATATAAATGTGTCAAATGAGAAATGAATGATTATTTTATCAAGTATTACTCGTCTACGTTGTTACTAATTCTTATTTATTATGTGTATAGGTATTACGGATATGGTTCCTGAGGATTTCAATTACTTGACAAGAATCCACTATAAAGCCTTATCCGATGATACTTGGGGGGAACATGAAATCGACTACATTCTCTTTGCAAAGAAAGATGTGACACTAAATGTCAATGAAAATGAAATTCAGTCAACAAAATACGTAACTTTGGATGATTTGAAAGGAATGTCAAATTTTACACCTTGGTTTCAATTAATTCTCGAGTCCAAATTACCCCACTGGTGGGAATCTCTGGATAATCTAGAATCTTTCCAAGATCATTCGAATATTCTGAAACTCACATGAAAGCACATGCGATTGGATTTTGTTATAATATGTGCACATAAAAAAATATTTGATTTTGATCCTCAAACATGATGCTGATTCTGATATGTAATGTCCATGGATTTCTTGTTGTATTCATTCACATATAACTGCAGATATAATTATCAAGTTGATGTGCTATAAGTTTAAACGCTTTAGTAAGGGAAGAATATTAATAATAATAATAATAATATCGTTTGCGATGCAGCTGTTATTATTATTACTATTACGGCAAAAATCATCCTGTCATTAATATGTGAATAAAAAAAAAGAGCGGTGGTGGTCCTTGCAACTTAAATATCTTGTCTCCATTCTTCTCATTACACAATTATTTGTTATAGTCATATAAGTAAGTACTTGAAATTGTATCAACATGTCAATTTTTCGTCCCAATTTATTTCGTGGCTCAGTAGCCATTGTAACGGGGGGTGGGAGCGGGATTGGGAGAGCTATTTCATATGAACTTTTGACCTTGGGTCAGTTAAAACTTACATAATTTTAATAGCAAATACAACAATTGAGAGTTTATAATTTCCATATACATTGTCTATATCGTATACCTATATAAGTCGTACTTAACACTATCATAATACTCAGGGTGCAAGGTCGTAATCGCTTCACGTAATTCTGACAAACTAAACAAAGCCGCAGAGGAATTGAGCAAATTGGGTCCCGTTACACCAATTCCGTGTAATATTCGTAAAGAAGAGGAATGTCGGTAAGGAAATTCCTAAGAACTTAAAAGTGCATACAGTAGTATATCGATCGTACTTAATTGCAATGGTATATGGTTGTGTATAAATTTTAAAAAATATTAAAAATACAACTGAATAATTTATACTTGTAGGAATTCCAACTTGAATTTTCTATAAGCTTTATTTTTCTTGAGTACAAAAAATGTAATTCCCTTTTCTTTTTAATATAGGAACTTAATTGCGAAAACTTTAGAGACTTATGGGAAACTTGATTTTTTGGTGAATAATGGAGGTGGACAATTCATGTCGTCAGGTAATGATTTTGACTAAAATTCAAAATGAAAAAAACAACCAGACATGCTATCTGAAAGGTGTCTTTTGATACTTGAAGAGAGTCCCCTCCCCCTCATTAAAATGACTTAAAAATATCATTGATCTTTTGTGGATTTTAAGCCGACGACATAACGTTAAAGGGATGGAATGCCGTTGTTGAAACCAATTTGACTGGGACATTTCTTATGTGCAGGGAAGGTATATAGATAGATCAAATTATTAAATTACTTATATATATACTAACTGGTAACTGATTTATATTTACTCACATCTCGACTATTTCATTTGTGATCATGCATGTGATCCTTTATTATTTTTTTTTCATTTATATTTTACTAGCATACAATCAATGGTTCAAATCCAATGGAGGAAGTATAGTTAATATAATTGCTGACATGTGGAGAGGTTTCCCCATGATGAGCCATACTGGAGCAGCGAGAGCTGGTGTATTCAATCTGACACAATCATTAGCCGTCGAGTGGGCTCAGAATGGTGTTCGTATCAACTGTGTGGCACCAGGGATTATTGAGAGTCCCACAGCAGCAGCAAACTATAATCAACCCAATATCTTTGAAGCCATTAAACATACTCTACCAAGCAAGCGGGCAGGTGTTGTAGATGAAGTGTCGTCATCGGGTAAGTAATATATGCAATCAAGGTCACAGGTTGCTCATATGACGATCATGGCCAAATCAAAATTACTCAATCAAAGAAATATGGCCTTTGCACGTGTGATAGTTTGGGTTTAAAATAGTTTGAAATATTATGGGTTTTTGTAAAGCGAGATATTTAGGTACTCAGAAACGACATTGCATGAGTTGTTATGGGGCCTTATTGATCGCCATACGTATGTATATGTGTGTATATATATATAGCGTTGAAATTTCTCTTTCACAATCTCTTTATTATTGTTCATCCAAAGTTAATTTTACTACTACTTTGAACTTGACGTGTTTGTATAACGTGTATATTCTATGTATACGCATACACACGAAAGTTTCCCTTAAGGTATAGTCGTTAATTATTCGTTCAACGTGAAAACCCCTTGTAATTTGTATTGTTCTTTTGTTTTGTACGGTTTTTTATTCGCAGTTTGCTTCCTATTGTCACCCGCTGCGAGTTTTATTTCTGGGGAAACTCTTAAAGTCGATTGTGCTGGGAGCTTATACGCTCAACTATATTGGACTATTGACGGTACAATAAATGAACATGATATTTTATATATATATATATACGTTTGCATTTAAATGGAATGACAATATTGCATACGAAAGTAATAAGTTAATTGATTGTAATCGTAAGAAGTATTACTTTAATAAGTACTCATAATAAGACGATATTATGTTATTGTATATAAATAACAACAAATTTTGAACACTCAAAGGTTCAAAATCAAATATCAAAGACGGATATAGTACAGATATATAGTGTGTGTGTTTGGATCACTTATTTTGATTCATAATTTATTTTTGTATTTTCGTGGAATGTTATGTAAGTAAGTACACATATATTTTTTCATTTACATTTCTATCAGATCATGACAAGCTTCCTAAATATGAATGGATTCCAAAAGCCAAGATTTGAACTAGAAAGGGCAGAACAACAGGAAGAGATGCTCCTGCGATGACTTCATTGATTGGATGAGTAAAATTTCTTTTGAATGATGAAGTGTAAATGTCGGATCGTCGAGGAAGAATAAATCCTGTATACACATTTAAATAAGGACAATGTGGTGAACAATTTGAAATTCAAATGATTGTCTCCAAATTTTCCAAAATTTTCCTTATAAATCTTTTTGTCAGTTTCATTGTTATTCATAATACCCCAGTACGTATAAAAATATAGGTATGTACTATGTACATGACTCCACACTCAACAGTGCTTCCCATACTCATGTTCTTCACACATGTACAACTTTTATTGTATTTTTATCACTGTATAGAAATCGGTAATGTATAATGCTTTCAAACTGTTTGTGATTATTTTTCTAATGAGAAGCACAATTTAGAATGCTCGATTTCGAACAACGCAATATATGATACAAAATATAAATGTATTAATGACTTATGAATTTAATTGCATTTTTAAGATTTTTCTGAATTTTTTCCATCCTTACTTTGTGGATAGTAGAAGTCAATTGTGCCGAAAAAGTAGAAGTGATAAAAGGACTGCCTTCTATCATAAATAGCTCTTCGATTGAACCGACACCAGAGCATATTTTCATCCAGATCCGAGTCTTCGAGTTCAATCAACTGCTAAATTATAGGCATGCACAGATATATAGTCAAGCTCAGTAAAGCACAATGCGCTTAGTACATACATAAAATAGCAACATTTAATTAATATATATAATAATGCTAACTTACGTCATTATGTGTGTACGGAGCTGTTTGTATGTTGTCGATCAAGAGATGTTCAATTTTAATCTTTCCATGTTCCAAATAACAAATGACCATATCTGCTTGAACCAAATTCTCAAAATCTTCCCCAAATGCAACTGCTATATAGGTCTGTTAGTTTGTCAACATCAATATCTCGATTAAGACCATAAGTATAGAAACAAATAAATATAAGTAGGGATGTCATTAGTTATTTGGATTGAACAAAACTTATGAGTGTGTATTTACATTATTATTCGGCAATTTCCCACCCATAGTAAACTGAATTTCGCCTCTCTCTCTTGTGTCAATGTTATATGAGAGCATGTAGATAGACTCCCGAGCACCACATGGATTTTGATCCGTGGGACATACACGGAAGCATGCTAAAGTTGTTCCACATCCATACGCACTGATGGCTGTAACAAAAAATGTACTATAGTTGTAGTTATACCTTAGGTACAGAAGAACTAGCACGTATATAGGACTTCAAATGGAGGGAACGAACGAGACTTACGAAATGGATTGAACTGCAAAGTTCGTGAAACGATGACCCAGTAATGAATCCCATGGTTCACACTGGCTCTGCATAATTTAGGAAATGTTTGAAAATTAGGGCAGAGAAGCCAAGGCTTCCATAAATATCTAACAATACATTATATTTTTGACACCGACACCGATACCAACACACACAATGAACATTTTCATACGCTTTACACGAGTCCTATACTGTCTTCATTCAATTGTCATGCAACTCTCTCCTATACATACCCTTTCTATAGTTTCTCCATATTCTCCATATTCCATTGCATTTACTTTGTGCATCGAAATGTAAATTCTAAAGCAATCTAAAAAAAGACATGCTATAGTTTGAGGGTTAATAAAAAAGAATTCGACTGGGAAGAATTCGATTTGTGCTTTAACTTGATTGAATGCTGTATATATACGTAGGATAGGAAATTTTCTTTTGCACATTTTCTACACATAAAAGTACTAGTACATACAACAGTTTTTGTACAGGTTATAAGTGCTTGATGATGTGTGATGAAGTGATGATAAAGTAAAATTGACAATCCAGCCAAGAAGAAACGCGTGCTTACAAATATGTAGTTCCAAATTCGTTTCCCTTAAATCAACAAAAAAATACTTTTGCTTGACGTATACAAAACGCGTAGTAATTTTAAGTTTGCATATAGTAAGTATCTTTTACTGTGCTGTTTACGTTTACCAGTGCCAGTAAAATGGTCAAATTATATATTGAAAAGCAAGAGTGGTGAATCACTACTGATAGCGATATTATGTAGATAAGATAGACAGAAAAAAGGATGGAGCGTGTACACGGGTATTTAAGAACAGACGGACAGGCAGACACATATATAGTAAGTGAAGAATAGATGGGAAAAACGTTACATGAATCGAATATCACCGGCTTCCGTATCCGGTGCCGTCCAGATGAAGGAAATGTTGCCCAGTTGAATTGGCTGGCCTCGGTCGACGACCGTTGCAAATGGAATGTCAAAACATGGAAGGTACATGAACGTCGCGGGCAAATAACGGAATTGACCTACGAGTCCGACACCCCCACGAAGTAATTCTCCTCCAGACACTATCCGAGACTGTAAAAGTAACCCTTCAAAGGCTCCCCCTTCTATTTGTACTGTCAAGTTTTTATATTCAAAAGAACATACAAAATCGTCATTTTTCTATAAGTATCTATCATAATAGAACTTTTTCAAATTTCGAATTTCATCGTAGAACAATCTATAAATATACTTATATGTATGTACCCTGAAATGATTGTGATTTGTTTTCAATGGAATCCAATCACTGAATCTAAATCATTTACATATAAAGCATAAATAAAGGCAAGTACCTTTAAAATTGGCGATTTTTAAATGATAAAATGAATTAATTTAAAACTATCTGTAATTTCATTATACTCAGTTAGTCGAAAGATTAGTTGTCTGAGACAAATTGTCTCTTCATTAATCATTAAAATAAAAAGTGAAAAATGTTAATAACGAAAATCACAAATGAAAACACAGAGAAAGAAAAACTCGCAAACTTTCACTTTTACTTTCACCACGATTTGTCTGTCATGTATTATTTCATACGATTATTGCTTTTTGTACATTTTCGATACTTTCAAGTTATAAAATAAGTAAAATGTGAAATCTGTAATAAAATATTTTGTTGTTTTTTACCTAATAAATCCGTATTTCTCCTATATCGAATTCCAGGAACGATAACTTTGAAGGGGATCTCCGATCCAAAATCATGTCTTTTCCTTTTAAAATTTCGACTTCTTGTTCGACTGACTCGAAGCTCTTGATGATCTTGGTAATGGTCTTGATTTCTTGGAACTAAATCTGTGCAAGATTGCTCCGTGTATCGTAGTAAACAATTGACACTCACAAGATTAACGATGAAAAGTAGTAGAACCTTCATCATGTTACCCCCACGGTTGCTTTTGTACAATTGACCATAGCATGTAGCCATCATACTCATTATTATTAGTCTTACTACCTCTCGCCTCTCTCTCTCTCTCCCACTCTCGCTCTCTTTCTTTTTTTTGCGTGTCTCTCCTGAGTGTCCATGTATGTGCAAATTTGGAATCGACGACAGGTTGACAAATGAGTCTCTTGAATTTTAAATTAATTCCATCTCCGGTTCAGTCGATTGTCGATTTCTTCACTCCCTGCTCTGGTCTCGTTTTCTTTTCCTCTCTCTAAATTGGATTATGTACCTATTCCTATATATATAGGTATGTATAGAATCCCGAAAACTTACTGCATACTTACACTCAAAATGAGAAATCGATTCCTTAAACCCGTCTGTCCAGGTGTCTTTCCTTAATTCTACAGTTAACACACACACAGCCATGAATACATTTCACCAAGTCATAATTTTAATACTTCGCCTCAAAATTCAATATTTCATCAGTACTTGGACTTGATCAGACTAAATAATTAATTTTCCCCCTGAATGAGTATTGAAACCATTTGAATTTTTTAGGGATTATAGAGATATTATAGGATTTGGAATTAGTTTGTAGAATTATATTGCAGATTGAAAGATATCCCTGCACTTTATGAACAGGAGCTTTGATGATTTTGTCATTTTTTTGTAGGTTTAACAGTGAACAGAAAAAGGCTACATATATTATACTTCTACTATACATTTGATTATTTACAAAGGGAAAGTTTTTTTTGGGGATGAGGTCATTGTCATTTTTCAGAACCTGTCGTGACTGCGTTTTTCCAGACACTCAATAATTCATCATTGAAAATTTCTTCCCGACTGTATATATGTATATATATATATAAGAACACTGAAAGTTTGACTACAAGCGAGTTTTGGATAATGTGTGTGATGGAATTTTAAATGACTTTGACATGTAAGGCCAGGAACCAGGAACACGTGCAAAATTTACTTTGGCAAAACCTAAGAATATATATGAAATCAAACTTGCGCTATTAGCGATTATGCACAGGTGTTAGTTTATTTTTGCAGAAACCATTATTTATATGTATATATAGATTATCCTTGGATTTTATATCAATTTTAATTTTATTCATTGTTTTTATATTTTACAGCTAGTCTTGGATTTAGAATTGAGACATTTTATTACGTATTATTATTATTACGTACACATAAAACACTTTTCGTGACTTTTCAGTCTTTCTTGTTTGCCTTATCACTGCAATTGTGTTTGCCAGTAGACGCCCTTGTACATGTTGAGGGAATAGGATTTTTCCCAAAAAATTGGCCAGGTTTTGTGGAATTACTGGAATCCAGAAAACATTTCTATAATTGTTCTTCATCTTTTTCATAAAATTGTTCTTCAAAAATGAGATTATCATTGATATTGAAGAGGAGTTTATCATCTCAGAGACTGATTTTCACGGAATTCGGAGACCCTTTTAAGGTCTTAAAATTGTCCAATCAGCCTGTTAAGGAAGAGCTCAACAAAGGAGAGGTATCACGATTCATGAATTAATTTTTCTCCACTAATTCTATATTATTATATGCATTACATTTTACGTTTATTTAGAAGTAATAACAAACCAACCTTATTTATAAAATTAAAAAAGGTCCTTGTGAAAGTGCTAGCGGCTCCAATAAATCCTGCCGATCTCAATGTCATTCAAGGTACAAAAATATAGAAAGAGTTTACTTATATATATATATGTATTTTGTACTATATTGTATATATTTGAGTATTTGTTTTATTCATTTGTAAATGATCCATCACACCATATATTATGAGTATTACAAGATAATGATGATTAATGTTTTGGACGCAGGTGTGTACCCTATAAAGCCAAAAGAGTTTCCTGCTGTAGGTGGAGGAGAAGGAGTCGGTGTAATTGTAAAGACGAATGGGAGTAAATTTAAGGAAGGGGACCATGTCATTCCTGCTGAAGCACAAGCCGGAACTTGGCAACAATACGTGACACGAAGCGAAGACGATTTTATGAAAGTATGAAATGTTCATTAATTAATTTACTCTTTGAAGTATTATTATTATTAAAGAATAAAATGATGCAGAGATGAAGCCCAGTAAATATTTTAAATGTTTTCAATAATTTGCAGGTGAACAAGAATTTGGATATAAAAACAGCAGCATCGTTAAATGTAAATCCCCCGACAGCTTTCCTAATGTTATCCGATTATGAAAAATTAAAACCTGGTGACACTGTCGTTCAAAATGGAGGTAATTCTGGTGTCGGAGTAACAGTCATTCAGCTGTGTTCTTTACTCGGTCTGAAAAGTATTTCTATAGTCAGAAATAGAGATAACATTCAGGAATTGAAATCCTATTTGGAAAGTTTGGGAAAAGAGAGCATTGTCCTCACAGAAGAAGAGTTCCGTACCTACAAATGCAAGTGTCAACTAGCTCTGAATACTGTTGGTGGAAAGGGTGTAATTGATCTCTGTAGAGCTTTGGGTTAGTTTGATTTTCTTTGTTTTTGTTCTTATAAACAACGCTTGTACTGCATGTCATGTTATTTTTATTGGGAAGAACTTATAAATAGCTAAAGGTTTATTTATATATACATTCATATCGTATGAATCATATATGCATGCAATTTCTAAAATATTTATTTCCCACTTTACGAATTCAGATTACGGACGAACACTCGTTACATATGGAGGAATGTCAAAACAACCTATTTACGTTCCAACTGCAGCTTTTATATTTAAGAATATAGTGCTCAAAGGATTTTGGATGTCTCGATGGAAAAAAGAGGCTACAAGAGAGCAACATGCAAAGTTGCTGGATCAGTTGGTTGAGTTTTACATTAGTGGGAAATTGAAACCACAGGAATTTGAATCGTTCCCTTTAGATAAGTTTGAAGAGGCTCTATCAAGTAAATCGAAATCCATGTTTGTTTTCTAAAATACAACTATACGCAATGTAATTTTTATAAACAATATGTGCATGTACAATCAAATTGTCGGTAATACCGTTTTTTCGTATTACCAATGGCAGTCTTCCTATAAGACATGAAATCTTATTTTCGTAATCGGTAATACTAAGGATAAGTCTGAGATTTCCAATAAATTTAAATAAATATTATATAAGTATGGTCTAAATTTAAAACTATTCAGTACATTTATTTGTGTGTATAGTTGTAAAAAAAAATGCGGATACTACCAAGTTTTCATGAAAACGTTTTTCGGCTTTCCTGGATAAAATGCTAATAATTCTTGGTCCAATTTCTGAGCCTTAGAATTAAAGATTTTTACTACCCAGGTGGTGCTGCATGATGTCTCGTTCCATAGCGCAACCAACAAGTTTGTTTTTTTACTCTTCGTGCAGATTCGTGCTTGCTTAGAGACACTCGTGATGTCTCGTGTAATCCAAGAAATGTATACGGGTAATTACTACTTTCTCGAGAAAGGTGTCAAAGACATCATTTCTTTGCCTTGTTGATTTTTAATGATGGAAATCAGAGAGCTGTCATAAATTCTGATTCTACCGTATCAGTTATGCTGTTTGCTAGCAAATTCCAAGCTAAATTTTCTCAATTTTTTTAGATTGTTTTTGAAATTTATTCAGCAAATCCTTCACTCTGCCACACTGCTTCTTAAAAAATTAAATTCATGTCGTAACCATGAAGTTTCACAATCTAATTGGCTTTCATACAAGTTGCGCACAAAATCACATATATAGTTTTTTGAATGGCCAGTTGAGAATCTAGACAAACCGTTTATGATACCTCACTGTATAAAACGTACAGTGTGACGTCTTGAAGTCTTCTCTTGATTTCCTAGTTTAACTCTTCTATAGTATATTTAATATCGGAGCCAACCAAAGATCCTGACCCAAGAGCACTGAAATGTCTCATTCTCTAAAGATGTCCGGAACGAAAGAAATTTACAGTTCGCACCAAGACCCTTCATATACAATATAAAATGAATCTTACCGTAAAGTTCTTACGCCTTTCATCTCCGAGAATGAAACAACTCCTTCACGGCAACACAGTTCATTCATAGTACCTATATGTAGTACATATTATGTACTAGCAAACTCTAAATCGCTGCATAGGTATCTATCTATATAAAAATAAAGTGCAAGGAATATGGAGAGAAATTAAAGATGCTCTCATATCATATAACATCTACAATGTGGGGATTGAAACTTGCAACAAATTTTCATAACATGAAAAATAAAACTATATTCTGCATATGAGAATTGATTTATACTGTATGGAAAGACAAAAGAAACTTGTCCACTAATAAATTATAGAAAAAACATAACGAGTCTCGAGTTTAAAATGAGTAGAAAAATCCCTGTATCCTGTACTGCTGTATACTTACTTATGTGCAGTACATTTCATATTTCATACATGCTCAATAAACATATGGACATAATTCCCATAAGTAAGTATGTAAAAAAAACAGAAATAACTGTGTACCAAGCATGAACCCGCTCGCACTCCTCCTTCTACATGCATATATGTATGATGACAGCTATCGATTATTCAATAAAACAGGATCTAGCAACTTGGAACTTGTCATTAAAATGCATTATCGTCTCGTATGAATTTGTAACCGGATAATGCGATCATATTGTTTTTTTATCCCCGTCGACAGTATATAGACTAATATATAGAGCAGAGTTGAGTTGAGTACGGAGCGTATTCATCTTTATGAGGGGGGAAATATCGGAAATCGGACGGTTCTCCTCGACATGCATTTCCACATCATCTTCTTCCACTACACAAACTGCATACGCAAACTACCCATCTTCTACCAATTATATTATTACAATTTCATACTCTCACTCTCTCAAGTATATCGAATATATTGAATATATTGTGGTCCTGGAAATTAGAATAATAACTAAATACAATTAAATAGAGACAAAAAGTGTGTACAAAATTGTGCACACGTATGACTTCATTCCAACTTAACTATAGTTAAGAGCCATGTATACTTATTGTTAATAAAAATATGATGATTCGCCCACAGCTGACAGCTGATGTACAATGAGAAAAAAGTGGTGAATATTTATATACCTATATATAAGATATATATGTGTGTGTGAGTGTGTGTTATGCTACTTGAAAATTATACAGGTGAGAGTAGAATCTGGTTAACTTCCCTTTTCTCTCTCTCCACATCATCCTTTTATCGTTCCAAAAGTCTAATAAGGATAAATGAGGATGAGTTGGATAATTAGACTGCACACGATTCATCTTCATTAGTTTTTCTGGATAAATTGGAGGGATGAAATGCATACACAGAAACACACACACACACTTACACACTACTTACTTTTCCTTACATGTGTATGTGGACTCACTCTCTCTCGTCAATTGTGATTGTATGGGGAAATTTTTTTCCAGCGCCCGCTGAATAATTAATCATGATTTAAACTGTACAATTTATGGTATAATACACCTGTGTGTACCATATTATACCTCTGTTTGTGTTTGTAACTCTCAGTCTCAAACACTGTGAAATGAAAATAAAAGTTTCTGTGTGCGTGGACTGTGGCGTGTTGAAGATTGTGAGAATATTAGCAGCTGATTGGTACTGGGCAGCACTTCTCTCGGTCTAAAACTAACTCTCTCTCTCTCTCTCTAAACATATCTTTAGCCTTTAGCTCTAACACACACACACACAGACACAGACACATGGAAAAAGAGAGACTCCGTTTATAATGATTAATGATTTTTATGCTTTAGCTCATATGTATATATGTATATATCTACGTATGGAGTGAATGTGATGGTCAGTTGGTGAACTGAACACGTATGAGCGTTCATATGTAAGTATGGATCCGTATTTCTATAATCTATTGCCAAAAATCTGATTAACCAAACCAAAGAAGGGAACAGAGAGTTTACCAATTTTACCAAGTCGAGTGTTAAGCTGATAAAAACACGAGTGTATATTTTACTCTCGTTTTTTTACTATCTGTGTATATTATGGTCCTCTAATGTCCCATGGTCTTCTTCCCTTTTGGTCTAGGTCTATACACAGTCTATCATCCATAATGTAAGAGAGAAAGAGAGAGAGAGAGAGCCAAAGAGAGCGACGACGGTAGCAAAAAATAATAGAAAATCATCACCGTGACAATGGGTGAAAAGGAAAAGTACTACTAGACTCCATATGGATAGATAAGCAAGACAGGGTTTGTATGGCCATCGTTGACGCTGGTTCTGGAGTCTGGATATCGATATCGTCGTCCTCCTTCTTCTGACTTGCTGGACTTGATTGTCATGTAGCCTCTCTATAGCATGTAGGACTCGGCTACACAGAGTTTGACAGTTTTCTATCAGTATTTCAGTATAGTATAACTAACTTTGGATTTTTACGATCGACATTTTTATACAATTTCATATAAAAAAGTCCTTTTGAGTTTTGTTCAAAGCTCAAGCTCATGGGCTTTGATTGCTGATTATGGCTTTGTGATTTGTTGAAATTGAGAAAATTCCGGGTGTAAGAAGTACATATACATAGTAAGAACACACACAAAAAACCTTACTTTTACTCTCTATATATACAGGTACTTTACTCTACATGTACTGTATACTGAACATCTACAGAACAGAGATGTATAATATAGTCTCGGACTCTCGGTGACTTTTGAAACACAAAATTTTACCTTTCATACGTCGTTCCTTCACATTTTTGTTTTCTTCTTTATATGTTATATGTATAGTATATTCTCCGTTTTATTTCCTCAATTTGACTCTCTTTTTTTCTCTTCAAAACTAAACTTTTCACACTACTTTTTTTTATCGCATCCGGGAATCTGGGCTAAAAAGAAATGAGAGATGAAAATGAAAAATGTGGGACAAAAGAGTTTTGTGTATGGCTTTTAATGTAGCATTAGCATGAGTTTTTGATTATTTTTTTATGTGGTTTGATATTTTTCTGTGTGTAGACATGATATGATATGTATAATGTATATTATGTTACATTACATTAATTAATATTAGTAGTAATAGTAGTAGTAATAGTAGTAGGATGTAAATGACGTTAAACGCAAAAGTGAGCTGTAAATATATATATATATAATAATAATAATATTTTAATCTACCACCATCGGGGTTGAATGTAGGGATCAGTGGGTTGATGGGGATGAGTTGATGAGTGATGTGGATGGGAGTGCGGTGGTGGTTGGCAAAAGTCAAAAGGGATGATTGGGAGATCATAGGAAGTTTTTTGAATGTGAATATGGCAGGGTTTCCCATCTCTCACGAGTACGGGTACTGCAACTCGACGAGGACTCGGTGCGGGACTTGATGGGGATCTCGTTCTCCTCTGCTCTCTTTGCGCCCTATAAATCCACACACACACACGCACAATTAAAACCTCTTATACATACATACATATATTTTTTAATGATCCATTTTTTACATACAAAACAAATTCCCCAAGTACCTATATATACAGATATATATGCAATATGCACCTTTCCTAAACCACACAAGAAACTTTGCAGAAAAACCATAAATGCTGAGGTATTTTTTATTTTGTTCATTGAGATTTGACATCAACTCAACAGAAATGTATGGATAGACAATTCATCATCAAAAATGTAATGATAAGCTGATGAAGTAAAAATAAGCTATCGTATCTATTTAGATTTACTGTGCAGATTCTGGAGTCCATCAGTAAGCCTGCATTTAAAATACACATAGAAAAGAATAATACTGAGAGAGAGAGAGAGAAACTGGGGCAGGATGAACGCTTGACTAGCTCGCCGCCCCAACCATAAAACAGCAACATATACCAAACAAAAATCCCAACCCCTTATTTGCAACTTCAGCACTTGATCTTTTTTCACGGCTATCACTTCTCTCTCCTCTCTTCAAATAGAACAGTATCAATGAAACGAAGAATAACAAATTGCTTCCCTCAACTTTTATTGCATAGGAAACGTTCACTGTTCTCTTCTTTTCTTTTATACAGAGAGAGAGAGAGAGAGAGAGACAGAGAGAGAGATGCTCATGATACTCTAAAGAAATGCTTTTTTCTATTCTATTCTATACAGAAAGTACACAAATGACAAACATTTTACGCTATATTGCACATTATCTACTTTATTCTCATCACCCAACATATGTCTACAATCTACAACTTTTTCTCCCTTCCTCTCACGTCATTTCACTAATATCATATTTTTTTATTTCTTATTCCTACTTCCTTTTTTTACTTATTGTTAATTTGAGTTTCTTTTCCCCTTCCTCTCAAGAGTCTTTTGCCTCAATTTTCCATCCAGTTTGTACATTCGAACTTTAGAAATGATAGAAAATTGAAAGCTGGGAAATATGGAATTTCTGAATTTTCGATGTGCAACGAACTTTAAAAAAGCTACAGTCTAAAACGGAAGGAAGAATGTTGTTATTCGATGTCAAATTAATGAAGGAAGAAAAGAAAGAAATTGAATATAGATAAAAATTAACATACCTTTTGGTTTTGTATCGATGATTCTGTACGGAGTGAAAGAAAGCAAGTCATATATAGATTAAATATGTGGATTTTCACCAAGTGTATATGTGGACATGTGGACATGTGTATAATAAAGTAATAAATTACTGGATGAATTATGAATTAATTGTATAAGTATAAAGGAAGTATATGTATATAGAAGGAGGAGAAGAAGACAGGGACGGACCTGGAACCATATTTTAACTTGAGTGGGAGTCAACCGTATGATACTGGCCAAGTGTTCTCTCTCAGGCGCACTCAAGTATCTCTGTTGACGGAATCTCCGTTCCAGCTCATATGTTTGTGTCTTACCTACAAAAGCAACGTCATTTGGATTAGCTAAATACTAATATCAATGCAATCATACTGAATTATAAGAAATTCTTTACATTTATATTCATTCATTCATTGTACTATTAATTAATTTGCAAAATTCATTGCACTATAGACTGAGTACATATAAATAATAGTATGCGTCACTCACTGAAGAGAACCCTCCGTTTCCGTTTCTTACTACTTCTGGTTTCAGAATGGCAATTTGTTTGTCCTCCATCTCTACCACCAGTCGTACTATTCCCACCACCAGAAGAACCCGAAGAACCCGGACTCGCTCCGATTATCCCAGTTCCTATGCCTATCCCTCGTAGTTCACCACCACCACCCGGACCAGAATTAGGAGGTTGGGGTAAAATCTGTTGTATTTGACTCTGTAATGTGGATGAAGAAGACGACGACTTGATGACCTCAGTTGTGGAAGAGTCTGCCGGGACAATATCAATGTTCCTATTCATCTCTTTCTCGTTGGATGACGTCGAGTCTGGGCTCAGAGGGGGCTGCTCCTCTTCTTCTTTGTTACATTCTGTATAATATAATATAGTACAAACAAAATGTTTTTATAGACGAATTTTGTGGTGAGGTCAGCGGAGAGCGGAAATCAACGCACCCAATTCTACTTTTTCTCTCTCTCTCTCTCTCTCTCTCTCTCTCTTTTTGTCAACTTTTTTTCCTTTCCTCTCCGTCTCTCCTCTTTTCCTTTTTCTCCTTTTTTGGTCTGACTGAAAGAGAGCCGGATACTCAATGTACTTATGTACACTCTTCCGCCTTATGCATTCAATTGGATTAAATGTCTCAACAATAGTCAAAAAACTTTGTTCATTCTACGTCTTTACCAGATTATTGATTTCTTTCTTTCTCTTCTCTTCTTCTTTTCTTTACTTTACCATCTCCAATATACACACAAACATACAATCCTCTGTCTCTCTCTCTCTCTCGCAATTCCATCTCAACTTTTATCACATCCAAATATGCTCACAAACCAAAGAAAGAATCTTGTCTTTTCTTCTAATTTATTATTGGTTGGTGGGTAGTTGGTTGTTTGGTATAGCATAATCTTCACACGAGTAACGTGTCAATTGTCCTACTTAAGCTCTATACTTTTACAATACACAAATTACAAAATACAAAACACAAAAACACAATAAATTTCCCTCCTCCCTTTTCATTCCTTTCTTTTCTCTATTAAATCCCAGTCTACACACTAAATTTAACATCAAACGTTTTTTAACATCTTTTCTATCTGTACGTATATAAATTTCTCGGATTTCTCCCAAGCGGTAAATGACAAATAATATCTAGAACTATATATGTATCAGATGTATCTAGATCTCAGGATCAAGATTTTATAAACTTGCAAAGGTAAAAAGAAAAGAAATATATTTATATACAGATACATATATGGAGAAATTGAGAGCCAATGAGTACTCAAAGAATGGGTGGAAATGACATTGCGATCGCTCATATTCACTTGGAAATTGAATGTTGAAAAATGAAATGGTGTATGTTTGTATGAAGTCAACATTTATTAGTTTTGTGGAGATGGAGAATGACAATAGTTTGAATGGATCAAAGTGTGACACACAGAGTGTGAGCAAACATCACCAAAATGTACGTACATATAAAGATGAGAAAAACAGACAGGGGGATGTAAATGGAAAAAAATCAAATGAACAAAAACAAAGTCATATTAAGAAGGAGTTCAGAGTGAGCGAGACAGAGAAAGAGAGAACGGCGGTAATGGGGATTCCCCTGACACTGTCAAATTAGTTTCCCCTTAAACCATCATGGATTTCAACCCAAATTGAAATAAATACATTTGAGCAGCGCTCTTTGTGAGTATATGTGTGTAGTGTACGCATCCCACTTTATTAAAGTGAAAGATACTGACGTCTACACTTTTCCATTGTCTCAGCTCGAATCCCGGAAGGAAGGAGAGAGAGCGTGAAAGCGTGTGAAAAGTACACATACACACTTTTACACACAGACAGACACACACACACCAAACACCAAATGAAAGTTAGTTTGACCCCCAAGTGAGTGTCTTGTTCCCCAAATTGGCTTGTTTGACTTGTGCTCGGGTAATAGAACATCTCTATATATGTGTTTCTATGTGCCTTTCCCACTTTCCATGTGTGTATTAGTCAACTCTTATCCCATTCACTCATTCATTCTTCTCGGATTCTAACTCTGACTCTGAAAATTTGTCCTTTCTCTCTCTCTCTCTCTGTCTCTCTGTTCGTACTCCGTTCTCGCATTATCATTAAAAACTGCACCGTAATATCGGATGAAGTTCCACATTGGAACCGGAAAAGCAGACACATTCATTTGTTTATCTTAACCCCCTCCTTCGCATTTTAACTCCCAAACCCATTTCCCACATAAAATTGTGTACTGCATACATATATTCGAATCCGAGTGTAGTTTGTAGTTTGTATTTTAGTTTTGGAGTAGTTTCAACCCTCAACGATGAAGGAGAGTCAGAGACCTATTCATAAAATATCATTTTTTTTTGCAAGAATCAGCAAATCTCAATGACTTGGAAAAGGAATAAATAGTTGTCTAGCTGTGTGTTTGTGTGTGTAATACTGTGTATCTCTCTCTCTCTCTCACTCTCTCTGTATCATAAATGTCGGTTTTTTTGGGAAATGCCTAGCGGAAGTTTCCCCCCACCAACCACTACTATTCATTGTGATTCTCATCGGTATTGTCATTGTGTCCTCGTATTTACATTAATCCAATATTGTACAAGCGTGTACTCACTACTTACTTACACACACACTCTCCCTCACTCACTCACTCTCATTCTATTGATACATTTGGATGGATTTTAACAAACAAGAATTACAAGAAGAGAAACTAGTAGAGACTTGAGTTGAGTTGAGTTGAGTTGAGTCGTCGTCGTCGTCGTCGTCGTCGTAGTATACGATTTCATATTTGAAACCAATAATAAAGCAGAATGGATACTACTACACATAATACATGGGATAATGTCTACAAATGCCAATGCCCATATGAACATGAACAGAGAAAACCAAGCCTCGTTTTCGGCTTTTGTTATTTGGGGGTAATTTGCACACACACACACAATCCAAACACACACACACACATAGACAGAGACAGACACCCATAGCACGGGATAATACTCATAAGTAGCCGTCTCATGTACATATGCTTTGGGTGACTGCCTTGTGAAGAGTAAAAGACATAATAAGAGTTTGGTGTTGTAAAGTCTCTCTCTCTCTCTTATTCAACATCGATTACCAAAAGTGAAACGGTAGGACGCTTCGGTATAAGAGAACGATTACACGGGTCTCTGGGATTTTTCAGGACAAGAAAAAAGGTTCTTTTGTAAAATGAACATTGGGGAACCCCTCATACACATACACACACCACATACACACATCCCTTCTCTACATCTACATACTATACATACCACTCTTTTTCATCTGTGGGCTTACACGTTGTCACGCCTTCATATTACCCATTCGTTTTTGAGGTTTCTCTCTCTCTCTCTCTCTCTCTCTCTCTCTCTCTCTCTCTCTTATTATATTTTATATATTGTGGTGGTGAAATTAATATTGATGGGAGAGACGCACCAGGTGGGTATACATTTTCATCGCGGGGTTCACAAAAGCAAATCAGCAAATCAATGTGGGCGAGGCACATTGTACCCAATGAGTAACTGAGATGGGTCATTTCAGCTTCCATGCACAAACTCTCCTCTCCTCTCACATACACATACACATATTCACATCCACACACTTTTCCATTCAGAGATTCATCCACATATACAACCAGCTTCACACTCTCACTCTCATCGTCAGTCAGATTCAAATTCAGATTGACAATGATAATTATAGCTAAAAGCTAAAAGGCGACATGTACAAACACACACACACACACACAAACACAACGAACTGTCAGCCATTTAAACTGAAATTTCTTTTTCTCATGTATAAAGAGTTGTTACATCTAACTCTTTGCAGTTTGATAAAACAAAATGTGTGTAGTCACTGGACACTGGACATAAGTACGATATGTATAGGCCATCAGAAAACCAGAATGTTAAGAGTCATGTATAATAAAATAAATAGACTTTACCTGACTTTGGCGGGTCTTGTAGATCCAGAATATCCCGGACATTAAATGTGATTGGTGGTTTGGATGTGGATGTTGCAGCCGCAGCCGCCGCGGCTGCACAAGCCGTCATTCTCATCTCCATTAGCCTGTTGATATCAATCATCAATCAATTCATTTACGATTCATTACTTTTTCTATATCTCTTGATCAATAGAGCTCATGAATCCATGTGCTTTACATTTTATCGCGTTTTCTCAACGATTTGGACTTGAAACTGGGATGAGGTCAATATGTATACAATATACAATGTCTTTTTATTATATATATCGTATATAGGTAAGTACAAAACATATTATATTATATTTACTGTTCACAGGGGAATTTAAAGGAAGGTAATTAATACAGATGATAATTATGAAAGATTTTGTATGGATATAAAGCTAAAAGTGCGAGTTGCAAGAGTAAAAGTCATTTGTACAGAGTGGCGATTAAAGTTGAGATAATAATGATAATGAATAATAATAATACAGAGGTGAGTGTACATTATATACAAGTTTCATGTTAGATTTTTCAAGATGAAAAGGTTGGGTTTGTATTATAAAGTTTTTTCGGGGGTTATTAGTATGTCTATAGGCAAAAGTTTCAAGTTGAAGGGTGTGTGTGATTGAAGTTTTTAGAGTTGAGAGAGCGTTTCAGTAGTTGGAGTTTAGAGTTGCAATTCATATTGGAGTAGTTTTATGTGTATACGTGTGCTGTGTATTGAATTTAATAATGGATGGATTATATTATGAATGTTGGTTGTTGGTAAGTTGGTAGTATTTTAGATTGTAACATTGGGATCGTTTTTGGATGGAAGTAGAAAGAGAGAGAGAGGAAAATGCGAGAGATCAAAGATGAAGTGTATACTGGACCAGGTATAGGGATAATCATAATAATAAGGGTAGTTGTAGTAGTTGTTGTTATTGTAATAATAATATGGAGTATATAGTTTGTGTATGTGTGGAAGTGTGGTAGTTGAGCATTAATATAATAATAATATGACCAAGAGGGAAATCATAACAATTTTTGACATTTGATCAATTGAAAGCGTATTATTTTCATAATGTTTTTCATGTAAATTGTACCCAGAGCTGATTGACACGTGTCACGGTATGTTATACTTATTATGGAATTTTTTCTCGTCTCTTTTTAATTATTGGCTAGACGAATTTTCAATGTTCTTCAGTCCCTCTCTATTTTCTCTCTCTCTCTCTCTCTCTCTCTCTCTCATATCCCTCACTTTTTCAAGGGAATCCACTTTTTTACTTTTAGATATTTGTCTATACTTCTTCTTAGTCTTCTTATCCTGTATACTTCTTCGATACTCTCACACCATCACCATTCAAATCCACACACAGATACACAAAAACATAGAACTTTAGCTTGTATGTATGCACTCTGCTCTGTTACAGTTTTTATGCTTTTGTATTTTCCGTAGTTTTCTGGATTAAAATGCTCATGTTCACACGCGCCCATGAAGTTTTTTTCTTCTTCTTCTCTCCTTTTTGCCTGTAACCTTTTTCCTACTCCTTTTCCCTTCACATCTATAAATACAAGAGACGACGACTACACTCCTTTTTATCTTATTATTATTATGTATATCTGTACTCCACTCACATCACAACCAATCATTAACTCTTCAAAACTGTTTCTTTTGCTGTTTCTCTCCAAATCTCCTTACTCCTTTGTATTTAAATGAAATTGCACTACTTCCTCTCTCTCTCTCTCCCTCTATACAATCAACCTACACCGTCAACTCATTTTCTCGTCCAAAACAACAGGAAAATTCTTTCCTAACTAAATCCACAGCCGAAAAACTTGAACAATTTTTTCTCCTGTATTTTACGAATTTTACTACCATTTTTAAAAGATCCTGCTGATTTGTCCATGACTTGAATGATAAAATAGAAAACATTGTTTCTTACGCTTACGGAGAGATAGATTCGTACGGACATTCTGCCTTTGTAAAAAAGACCACATGATATTTAAATAAGTTTTGAATTTGTGGGGAAAAGGAAAACGAGTTAAAAAGTACAGTTTTGTTTGAAGATTCAGCAAAAAGGGTTGAATGTTGACGTTTTTTTCTTCTTAGTGCTCCACTTTCACACTACAGTTAATGTGTAATGGCCGCGTAATTGGCATTAGAAACGAGAATAAACATTTTAGTGTAAGTTGCAGATTATGCAACAAAACAAAATTGCAAAATGAATTACATTACAATTGCATTGTGCAACCCCCCCACCATAAGTGTAGTCTTTGACTTTGATTGCTCTATTTCATAGCGAATTGTTTAATTATACAGATACTGTGTGTGCAGATATTTCAGATTGATTTGTTGTTGCCATTCAACATTTTTGACTTTTACGCTTGTACAGTGTACTGCCCGTATATAGAATGCAAATCTATTTACAAAAATTCTCAAACGTCCTCCCCCGGTCTTGCAATAAAACAAGTAAAAGAAAAATGAGACATGTATTTTTATACGTGTGGACAAAGTGAATAAAAGTCGAGGGAGTTGAGAATGAGAACGTGTATATAAATTAGTTATAAGTTGTAATTCAAGTAGATTGAATCATGTTGAATGTTGAAAGGATATGCATATGCACTTGTGCACTTGGGGATGAACTTAAATGAATACATCAATATGAAAACATGTTTATAAATGGTCGTTCACAAATTGTCCTTTCCCAGCGAATATTTCCCCGATTCTTGTTCTCCCCCTCTCCGTTCCTCTCTCTCTCTCTCTCTCGGTTTCCTCTCTCTCTCTCTCTGTCAAGTCGAGCGTATACACAGAAAACCAGAACGACATGAATTTATAGTGTAAGCCAGTACTCCGGACCGCCTACGATTAAGCTTTGATCTTGTGATAATCATCTCGTCGTGATAATGCTGAGCTGACTGTATCAACTATCAACCCTCCACACGACAACCCAATAAACATTTTCCCACTTACACTTTTTCTTCATTTCTACATTGAAATCTCGTTTTCTTTTTTGTGGAATTTCTCAACTATAAACTTATGAATGCTCAAAACTCAAAATAATTCTATACATATTTGTGCATAAGCTATTTTGGTGTATACCTATATACCTACATACATTAAATTGGGGGAAAGTTCAAGGAAAGTTAATTGTGAGGATTCCACAGTTTGCGTATTAGTTAAATACTAAATTTCTATTGACCATGAAAATAATGGTGGATGGTGATGATAAGATGGGGACTGGGGAATATGTTATAGACAGGACTATGATAAATAGCCGTTGATGTAGACAACTATAGAATTTATAGTAGCCCGTTTATAGTTACATCTGCTGATGTTGTTGATGATGATGGTGGTTTTTTTTTCTCTCTTCTTTTGGCTGTGACTAAATGATTCGGGGAATAAAAATGACTCTCAGGAGTCTCATGTGAGCACATGGAGGGAAAGTCGTCTTCATGCTCTTTTGATTCTGATTCTGATTTGGGGTTTGGCTCACTCTTATTAACACTGTTTCAGCCCCATCCTCTCTCTCGCTCTCTCTCTCTCTCTCTCTCTCTCTCTCTCTCTCTCTCTCTCGCAGACACAAGTATAAATTTCTCGCAATATCAAATCCCCATTTCTTTACTTGAGTCCATTACCATGAGCGTTATAGCACAAAGGAAATGCCGATGAAGAGTCCAATGTCCAAATGTAATCAGTTGAAGCTAATATCTGTAGTCGTTCCATTTGGATCATTCTGTAATGGACTCTCTCTCTCTCTCTCTCTGGAGATTCACTCTCACAGTCATCACTGTGAATGAGACTCTTCATCGCATCGTCAAGAAACAAATGACAAACTCTCTCCTTCTATTACATCAGGTAAAGTTTCTTGAACTTGGACACTTTGGAAAAAGTACATGGAGGACATATTTTTAATTAACTTGAGAGACTATAACAGGAGACAATAATAACGCTGTGTACAGATATATTATAAAAATACTATCTTATCAAATGAAATATTTGGAAGTGCAAAAAACTATGAAACCAAATGGTTTTCCCTAAGCCTGTATACATGGAAATACCAATACCTATAAGTATTTTAAATGGACCGTGTTCAAAATGCATGTAGTTTGAGAGATTATGTAAAGTAAAATGAATCAGGATATACGGGGACAATTTTTAGCCTGCATGGAAAAGAAGAAAAATTGCCTTTCATTCTTTTATCATCCCTCGGTCGGGCAAAATGAAAAATTGAGACATAAAGAACTTGAATATTGAATGTATCAACTATATACACACACTGCCATGAAAAAATGGATGTGGAATGTATATAGACAAATAAGTCTAATCGCAGACGGGGGGAAAATAAAAAATGATCAATCATATGTAGCAAACATTCCAAACGTGTGTAACTTCAAGCTAAATTTATAGTATATAAATGAGTAACATACTGTCCATTCATTCATTTAAAAATACTTTTTGACTTTTTTTGGAGTTGGCGCAGCGACGATGTGATGTCCTTGGAATTTGGAAGCCAAACCAAGGTAAAGCTTTTTTTCGTTTCCAAGGACATCACATCGTCGCTGCGCCAACTCCAAAAAAAGTCAAAAATTATTTTTATATGAATGGACAGTATATTATGTGGTTTTGACTACTTTGGCTAATCATCCATATATACGTTAAAAAATGACTCTCATTTATCATTTCATCAGCTACATATGAACGTTTGCCCTCTCCTTGGAATCTATGGAATTCTTCGAATTTTCCTTGAGTTCATTCATATGGTCGAATGAAATGTCTGTGTTTTATCTCATTCATTCATTTGAAATTGTCCCCTTTACATTCTGAATACCTCAAACTTAAAAAGCCTGCTTTAACACTTTTATGAATGTGAACCATCTTTGGAATTTTCTACTTAAAATACTAGACGATTGTGTGGTTTTTGCAGACCATTTAATCTATTATCATAAAAACTCTTGAGTATCTCAAACTATTCTGCATTCCACACACACACACACACACACAAACTACCCAATATTCCTTACTTAAAACTTAAAACGATTTTGTTAAACTCCAATGAAATTGTATACATATTGTCCTGATTCAGGACTCCTGAATAAAGTTTTAGACTATAATATCATCTTATGCTTTTGCACTTTGCACCCCTTTGGGCCATGTTAAGCATAGATATTGTAGCGGTATAGACACTATCACGATTTCACTCCTACTCTTCAAACGAATTGTATATTTTTTATAATATAGTCACGTTTATAAGGGATGATTTACTTGGCCCACGTTTTTTTTATCTTTTTAATTCTACATTTTTCAACTGTAGTCTATTCCAAATTTGGGTATACGAACATTTCAGAAGCAAAATACCTCCTCATTACTCAAGTCTCTGTGCAAATCTCAATTAAATGATGCTTTTGATGCTTTTGGCTTGTAGTATTTACTTCTCAAAACCAATCTCTTTTGATAGCAATTAAATCACCTTTGTTTTTTTTGCTTTGTATAGTATACTGTGCATTACACAAACATTTTCTCCTTCCACTGATTTGAAGCCTGTCTCTGTATTGAAAGTGATCATATGGCACAAAAGAGAAAGCTATAAATTGACTATATTTACGTATATAGCTTGAATCATGATGTACACTTTTAATTGTCCTAAATTTCCTGAATACTACTCTGCGTACATGTTGTCTGTACATATATTATATTTAATATATGTACAGACTATATGACTGTTGTACTTGTACATATACAGTTCACTTGTATACAAATATAGAATAATACATTTAAAAAACTCAACACGAGGAAAGGAGATGAGGAAAGAAAGAGTAAAAAGATATTTGAGACTTGGGAATAAATAAAGTTGACAAGTCCAAAATTGTTGGAATGAAAGTGAGGAAGATGGTGAAAACGTTAGAGTAATTGATTTTGATTAGTAGTAATAATATATATATATATATATATAAACTTACATTCTCCAGTAAGTAGAAGAGCTGGTATTGTTACTCCCGGTGGTAGCACTGAAATTATTCGCAGCCGCCCCGCCAAGGAGCATCCAGGCGGCCGCCCGTGTCGCTGCATTTTGTATATAACTGTCAAATTTCTTAGACTCACTGTTAAAGGAACCGGATGACTGTTGTTGTGACATTCTCGACTCCTTGAATTCAACTAACTGTCGTCGGACCCTTTAGATCTATGCTCAATCTCCTCTCTTACTTGTCCTAACACTCAACAACCCTCAGCAGTAGCACTTGGCTCTCAGCAGCACATCTCTCTGGACGACGCGGATCTCATCCGTTTTCTCTCTCTCTCTCTCTCTCTCTCGTAGAAAAAAAAGTCCGAGTTCGAATCAGCCCCCCAAAGGGATGAGTCAAATGAAATCCCTCCTCCCAACTCTGTTTCCATTGGCTGTAAGGCTTTGAAAACTGGGCGGACATGAATTTTGGACACTGGAGAGAGACTGTGAAGACGCATCCCCCTCTCAATCTCGATTACAATTCTCAACACCTATATGAAGAGTGCTTTATGACTTGATGACAAGGGATGAAACATCAGATCATGTACTCTCTCTCTCTCTCTCTTTCCTCTACTACTACTGCTACATTCACATTACGTACATACGTACATACACACTCTCTCTCCACTCGGCTTCAAAATATTTTCCCATTATGTATGCTCAATATTATGCAGTAGCAGACAGACAAAACTGTCAAAGGATATTTTATGAATAAGTTCAAGTAGAATAGAAAATTCTACACATGTACACACACGAATGACAAATGACTCAAGTATAATTCTATGCAAGTATTTAGAATGACGGACACATCCATTAAGGATCAAATCACAACATGACATAAATGCATATCCATCCTAAAATGTAATATGTATCGTACATATCTTTTGAGGCTGTTTGGTGACGACGGCGACGAGCAGTCTCTCTCGTCTGTCTGTCTGTCAAATTTACTAAAACTCTAAATACTTAGTAAGTACAATGTATATAATACAAAATACAAATGATGTAGAAAAAAGGACATGTATGAAGTATAGAAGAAGACGATGAAGAAGAAGAAGAAGAAGAAGAAAAAAGAAAAAGGAATGGCCGGTGGACGGACCACCAGTGAAGGTGTGAACAGACCCTTTGGCTACTCGTGTCCTTAATAACTTCCGGATTTACACTTGTGGATTTAGCACCCTTCTTTTGAAAACAATTTTTAATTTTTTTTTATTTTCATGTACACATACTTAACGTTAGCAACGACTTCGGATTTTCTTCAATGTCTCTGTTTGCTCTGTGAGAGTTTTCAAGCAGAACATTTCTCCTTTGAGTGCACTCTCTATCCCGCCTGCTTGTCTATATCGTGACATTATAGATCTCATTTCAGTCTGGGTGCTCCTATATATAGAAGTACATACAAATCCATATGAACATTTAAACATTTATACATAATATGTATTCTTATTTATTTATTTAGTATTACACCACGATATTCCATAAGTTTCTATTCATTTTATTTTACCTTTTCCTCCTCAGGCCACGCAAGTCCCTCCTGATTAATTATAGCGAGTATCAAAAAAAAAAAAAAAGAAGTGAGAAAATATGAAAGAGACACTGGGAATTTTGTGAACAGATTGCGTGATGTGGGATTAAATATCAAGTGAATGGTATGTGACACTCACAATCAGATGACTCAAAAGTAAAGACATTTTATTACATGTTTGATTCTGTATATATACTATATACTATACCTGAACCGATGATTGTCAATGGGACGGTCAAGCTTCATCTCAAATGGAGTTCCCTTTAAAAAAAAGAAGAAGAAGAAATGACCATACTAATCTCTGCTACGACTGTTTTCTCTCATCTGTTGAAAAATGTGTAAAGATGGAAACGAGAATGGGAATGTAAATATATATATAAGCAAACCATGTAGGAGCCACGTTGACAAGCAAATAGATTCCGTAGAGTACTCTCAATGTCGACGAGGAACCATGAACCCCAAGCATCATTACTTATTAACTGAGTTGGATTCGACCTATAACACCAATAATATTGAATAGAGTTAATATATAATCTTGTAATTGAATTTGTTTGAGGGAAATTTGTGGGTGATTTCCAGTGATTTAAGTCTCAAGAGAGTATTATCGAGTATTTAGATGAGAGAGTGTGAGTAAGTCTAACAATAAGTAGTGTGTAGTTTAGTGAGTGAATGAGTGAGTGAGTTGGTGAAAAGAAGAAGAAATGAGTAAATGAGCCTTGTAACCACCAACCATCGTGTTTTCAATTGAGGCGTGAAAAGTTCTTCCATGGCCGTTTGGTAACGATGATGCATATTGGAATTGGGCTTGAAATGAACAAAGCAGACGGCATGAACGACGTCGATGACCCTCCAAGTCGCATCGATGAACAAGTCGAGAGCGTAGAAATTCTCAGTGACATTATTCTGGGGGTCTTGCCATGGTCTTACTTCCTTCCTTCCATTCGCATTCGTTACTATCAGTCTCTCAACCTACACATCATTTTTACAATCACTATTATTCACCATATATCACTATATACACATTGTATGAATGGAATTTTCCTCATCCTCATGTACATACTTATATACAGTCACAGTCACAGATACATATACATATCGTATTGTAACAACTCGTAAATATGTATGTATACTCTCTTGTTAGGATTATTGTATATATACATAATATGTATCGTATATACTCAACTTACACTGGCTTTACTCGAACAAACAGTTCCATCCAGTTGGAAATCAGCCATTTGCTCTCGACAATCCTCCAGTCCATCTTTAATATCTTGAAACTCTTCATCGTGAATATCATGAATCGTCCCTGTGCCCGAATCTTGAAGTAGAAATAAGAAACCTTGGAGTACTCGCTCTAAAAATGCTAGTGAAATGTAAGGTGCGGGACACACTTGCTTTATTACATCAAACGATCTATATATATAACAGATGCCACACACAGTTTATGTTACATGTATTTTTTATCTGTATATATACATATATCATATATATACTCTATATAATAATAATATCTAATGAATAATTACAGTATGTACCTTTTCAATAGATCCACAATTCGAAAATCTAGTTCAACATCCACAGAATTGTTAAACATGATTTCGTACATGTAATCTCCAAGTCGTAGAGTTTGTTCTTTTATTTTGATAGTTGTGGCCATGTCATTGGCCACAACAATATTATCTGGCTCATCATCTGGGTCATCTGTGTAGGCATATGGATCTGACTCGGTTGGACATGTGGCTACACATTCACTCAAGTCCACGACGTCCGGGGCTAATTATATATATACAAATACAGAGACACAATTCACAATCACGTTCTTAACACCCTCACTGATTGTTGTGAATTATTTAGGTACATTACACATATTTATCATGCGCACAATTTAACAGTGTCCACATATATATATAACTTACACTCTCGCATTGGACTTGTACTTTTGGCTTTATATTCAATATATTGAATCTGTAAATTTCATATCAAAGTGGGGGACAATGAGAGAAACCTGCAACGCATTGACAATGAGAATAAAATATACAAAAGAAATTACATCAGGTAGATTATGAGCCAATTTCTCAGCATCACTGTTATAATTCTTGACAAAAATATTCATTTTAAACGGAGTTTTACACACGTCTTCCCAGAAACTATAAAATCAAATATTGTTTTGAATTGAGTTCAATTCATATATGTACGTAATATGTTATATAGGTAAATTCTTTATATATAAATATCATATTGTGAACATATATTTGATAATGAAATGGAAAGGTGTGCATTTGCATTATATATGGTCGTATATATCAATGAGGAAAAAGTAAAAAAAAACCTGGCAGAGTCATCCTTATTATTTTCATATGAGCAACTCATGGGCACTGGACTCTATATATTTTGCATATCATCAGATTTGATCGTTTAAACATTTATTTATAGTTATATATAATTGCCGAAAATCTTGTATGACAAAAAAAAATGAATAATCGAACCTCAAATACAACCCCATAAGGACAATTTACTTTGGGTATAAATAAATCGCATGAAAAAAAAGAGACGATGAAGGGAAATTTTATTTTTCAGTTAGATATTTACTAAACTTTTGGATGGAACATGAAACGATTTAAAAAAAATCCAAATTGGACCCCGGTTGGATGAAGTCAAATTGTGCACTTACCTTCACTAATCTCTTGCCAACCTTTGTGGCAGAATCTAAAGGAGCTGGAGTATTTGCAATTGAGAAGAATCCATAGTAAGAAAGTCAAATATCTTCGAGCTTGTTTCATTATTATCCTATAACACTGCTAATAAGAGAGATTCCTGAGGAGTCTTTTCAATTTATCTATAAATACAGATTTCTTTTTGTTTTCCACGCAATCTCATCTGTATTATTATATCACTGTATATCATTACTTGTTCCATTCTTCTCCATATGTAAAACATTGTTATTTTTTGTTAGTTTCATGAGCTCCTTGTCTTGTTGTTCTGTTTTATTTGTTTGTTGTTATTGTAATTCCGGGCATTGTTTTCCCTGCGTCATCTAGCTTCTCCGAATCGTATGTTTACCCAATCTTAGAAACTATACATATACATATCTTACATTTGTGTAACGAATGATGACGATGTGTAATGAGGTAATATAATGAAACTTGTATACGAACACATTCATCAGTGATACTTATATGATATCATCATGATATCATCATTACTTATGCTCATTGTTATCAGTTTTTCATGTCCGGGAAAGAAATACTCATTTGCGTTTGAAACAGTTTTTCCCCATGATAAAAAAATTCACTAATCAAAATCGAAATGCATGTAATAAGTTGTTTACTTCTTTAATCTTTCATTTTTTGCTTGAAATTTGTATAAAAGATGTACCATATAGGATTTTTTAAATTGTATTTTGTCGATTGAGCTATATGGTGAATGCACGGAAGAATTTTGAAAGTATAGCAAAAAAAACAAGAAAAAAAGAAGACGTTCAAAGCGTGTGTGAGCAGTGACAATGTAAATGTAAATGATTCACGTATCGTTCTTGTTCACTTGTATACTTATTTACCCAATAATAAAACGAAATGAAATTAAATGCGTCAAACATGTTTGATTGTATATATATGTACAAAATAAAATGTGTAAAGGTCAGCTTGGATTAAAATGTGTATAATTTAAAGAGTCCCTTGAGATTCCTTGACATAAGTTTAATAATCATGTCAATAAAATGTCATATATATATTTGTATATTCTTATCAGTTTATTTTGTAATAAAAACAATTTTTTGTATGTGTGTGTGTGTGTGGGTATTGATATTATTTACGATACGAAATATTCACACTGTAATATTTAAGCAAATACTTAATGTTTATAAGTAAATGTCATGATTTTTGATTTCTAAAAATAAAAAGTAAAAAAAAAATGCCCTTTTCCCCACCCCTCCACATTTTTACCAGTAAATTAATTAAAAAATCCCAAATTTTAAATCTCATTTTACGTTTCGAAAAGGAGCAAAAGTTTGGTAAGATTTTTTGTGTTTGTTTGTTTGTTTGTTTTTGTTTACAGGGAAATGGAAGTATGTTTTTTCACTTTTTTCAATCCCAATCGATCCCAAAGAGAGCCAAAGAAAGTGCTACTTCCATGAAATCCGGAAGATTCTGGAGGTAATGGAATTGAGTCTGGATATTCAAACCATCTCTCGACTTTTGAACGTGGTGTCAACTAATGAAACAAATTTTTCCACACACATATATATAATTCATTTGGAATAAAATCATTTCAAAATCATCATTTTTTTAATCCTTTATTTTATCCAATATTATTATTTATTATATATATATATATTTTATATGATCATTTATATCATTTAATTATTATTGTTATTATTATATATTCATTTATTTATTTATACATAAAAATAAAAGTGTGTTTATTTCGTAGTATGTCTCGCCCAAGCAGTTCTTTGTACTTGACCCATTAATTCGGAGCGGTGATTAATCTTCTCGCTCACACTCCTCTGAACATTACCACCAAATTTATTAGCTAAACTAATCCCCTCAAATTTTGCCCCTCCTCTCATTGACCCGTCATCTGGTTCCGAAATGGGTTTAATCATTTCACAAGGGTGTCCTGCACTCGTGAAAACTGTACCAAATGAGTCTTCATAGTATTTGCTAGTGGGAGATGAGGACTGACTACTCGGCTGAACGGATACTGAATGGTGAAGTAGTGGATTGACTAGTAATTGATTCAGAGAATGCGACGGGGGGATACCTGGTGACCCCGGGTGACCCGGGTGCATATGATATAGGCAGTAAGGATAATGGCGATTGTTCTCATACAGGATCGTGTCGAGCAGGGCTGCGTTGTGTCGACGCAGCGAATCAATCTCTTGGAATGAGTTCATGACCTGAAGGGAACGGCAATTAACCACCGAGGGGTATAGGATTTTATTTCACTTTTAATTTCCTTTTTTTTTATCCTTTTTCATTTGTACGTATACTTATGTATTTTATTAGTAGTATGAAGAAATCTTTGATTGACAAGACAAAAAAAATACTAATAAACAAAATCAATACCAACGACTAACGAGAATGTTTTCTTTCTTTTAAATCATCAATAAAATATTCTTATTAGTATATATAGGTTAAAATTTTAAACAAGAAACAACGACAAATATAAAATAATTGTATAACCACAGCTTTGGATGCATGAAACAAAAGTAATAGAAAGTTTGAACATTTTTTCATACATACAAACTTACATATATCGACAAGTCGATAAAACGATGCAACTGAAACATCAAAAAACTGCTAAATCGAGATCATTTGCAAATTGAACGAGCATATATATAGTAGGGTGTTGGGGGGATGCATCAGTCAAATAGTAATAGTAATTTAAGGGTTTTTTTTTTAGTTTTTATAGGGCTCCGGTAGGTTAATTGAGAACACGGATGCAGGGTTTTAATTATTTGGTTTGGGGGGTTGGATTAACAGAATTTCTACAAAAACTGTTAACGCACATTTAAAGTGGGGTTACGAAAAATCCATTCACGATCAGATTTAAACACAAGACAAGTTTTTTAATAAAAAAAAACAACGGTCCGATTAATCGCAAGCACCACAGTATAAATATATGAACGCATTTGTCAAGCTTTTGTAAATTCAAAGAACTGCATGACGAGATACAAACACGATCTTATTAATTGTAAAAACAAATAAACAAATAAATAAATAAATACGAATTAGAAACAATAAAGTTTGTATACTCACTTGTGGGAGAGGTGTGGGGCTTACAGAGCTTAAAGATTGCTTATTTGTCCCTTCTAATTCCTGGATATGGCGAACCAAAGACTGAAGGTGATCCAGAAGCTCTTTATTGTGTTGTAAAAGTTGATGTGTTCTGGACTGTGTTTTATACAGGAGAGAAAAATTCAATGTAAAAATTGTAATTCACGGTCATTACGGAATCTGTGAGCCAAATTCACTGTATATTATATATATACCTGAGCTTCAATGCGGGCATTTGACTCGGCAGTAATCTGCTCTCGCAGGAGATTCACTTGAGCCAGTGCTGCTTGAGTGGCCTGAGTAGCTTGCTCTAATTTTTCTCGCAATAATTTCGTTTCGTGGATATTCGATAGATCTTTTGGGGATTGCGGTGATTCACACATATTCTTTTCGAACTATATTCGAGCAGTTTTATAATAAAACAACAAAATACAGGGTACAATTAATTATCCATACCCATTAATTTATTTTAATTGTTGGATGTATATCACGATTTCCTATTGTAATTTATTAACCTGTTCATCTTCAGGTTCGACACGAATCGGAGGAGGAATTTTCTTGGGTGTTGGTTTTGGTGTTAATTCTAATGATTTCTTTGTAGGTATTAGAATCTCTTCCACTAAATAATCAAAATATGTATACAATTAAAATCATGAAGTTCCCTTGAAAAAAAAACTAACGATAAGTAAGTAAATATACAAAAACCCAAAACTCACATTGATTCTCTTTAGTTCCCTCGACTCGACGAGGTTCTTCCTCATCCATGGGTCCACTGATTTTGTGACAAACTTCGAAAGCTTGTCCAACTGTACGGACAATTTTCATGGCTTGTGACTGAAACGTGAATAAACAAATCAAATGATGTAAATAAGTATACTAAATTGAGAATATTTAAACATATAGTTTCAACTTCAACTAATTTTGTTATTCTATCCTTTTTTTTATATTTTCCTTGTTGTATGGTATATATACATACACCTTTTGTATTCACAGTCAAATTAAAGAGAAAAATTGAAAAGAAAAAGAACCTCCAAATCTAAGTTCTCCACGGATCCACACAAATCCTTATTTTCAATCAGGTCTTTAAAACACAGTTTTTTATTCCCCGACGATCTCTTACTTTTAAACATTTTACTACTACTTTTATTATAATGATTTTTTTATTTTGACAAAATGAAGACGAAATTAAAAAAATACTGTCCGTCCATAGATTTAAACTTGGTCTAAAAACAAAAAGTCCCGTTTACGTGAAAAACTCTCACACACATGTGAGTGTGTGGTCTAGTTTAAATATAGAAACAAGGACACTGCACATGCATACTTACTAATACTAATAATAGACAAGAGAGAAGATAGAGGAGTCGTCTCTTACCTTCTTGGTGGCTTTGAAGACGACACAGTGAAAGACCGATGATGACGTTTCTGCTTACAAGTAAAATGAGATTGTACAACACATTCGTGTATAAGTAATGGATATATGTACGACTGCAAAGTTTGTACTAACCTCTTGCTATGTAGCTAAATATTTTTACGTCTTGGGAATCGTGAGACACATAGAAAATCCTGTAGATTGGGTGTGACTCTATAATTATCTCAGGGGATGTGAGAAACTGTCAAAAATCCAAAGAATCACTGATTATTATTACTATTTGTCACAATAACTAGTATTTAATATATACTTGCAAGTACATACATACTTCATTTAATTCACCTAGCCACTTTAAGAAAAAAAAATTCGTTTGCGTAAGAAAATTCTGAAAAATTGTGATAAACGTCGACGCGACGCTCCCGAAATCTCAAGTGATTTCTAAAGTAAACCTTTCGCGTGACAAGGCAAGACTCTCGCTTTCCAATGATAGGTAATAATTTGTCAATTTGTGATACAATTATTACAACATGTTAAATCTCTTTACACCTATACAGTCAATCTACGTTCATTTTATTCTCCATTCTCTTCATTCACGTTCCTTGCCAATGTTTCCTCAGAATTGTGTTCTTCAAGTCTTCAACTATACCTATATTCTACTTCCACATACAGGTGTAGGGCACTCTTTTTCGTTTCAATATATAATCAATAATCATACAAATGTCGTACGAATAAAAATACCCCATGAATTAAATTATTTCTATTTTATCTACCAGCAAAAAAAAACATCTTTGAGTGTCATAGTCTCGAGTTTAAGCATGGGGGAAAGTATGCTATTTGTACTGTGGCTGTACATATATATCACATCACACCATCTTAGAAGAACTTTGCTAATTCGTAGTGACATCTAAACTCAAGATTAGCTGTAATGCTATACTACAAAAATTGCATTCTCTCTCTCTTTAACTATAATAAATATCGTGTTATTTAATTGTTATGCTTTATAATTATACACACACATCATTTCGTGAGCACATGATAAAGCTGATAGTACAAATAAACTGGAGACTGGAGGACAAAAATCCAAATTCATGTACAGAAAACTTGCATTTGAGTAGTAATACAAATCAAGATTGTAGACTTTTGGTTTTGTTTGTTTATTTACTCACGGCCACGAGTACGATCAAAATAAGGCTGTTAAAAGGCCATTGGGAATATTATTCAATACAACAAAAGTTTAGCAAATAACCTTTAAGCCTTGAGCTTAAAGTCTTTCAGGCTGGTTGAAATTACAAATGAAAAAAAAGAAGATAGCGACGGTAGAAATTAGCTGTACTCTGTGTGTACAATGGAGAATGGCCATTGTGAATATTTGTTTACCAATGAGGGATTTTGAATTTATGAAAATTAAAGTTTTTTAAACTGAGATTTGAAATCACATCCGCATTTAGATATATCGTATGTTATGAGTAGCTTTAGCATAGTATTTGCCATTTCCGTATGATACAGATGTTACCCATTGAATAAATAGGAGCAATTAAAAATTACTCTGTATCGAAAAATTACAAACACTATCTTTAAACCGAAGCTAACGATAAGATACACTTGCTAGTTGCTATATGTTTGCATTGCATATAGTAAATGACAGAATTACAATTACAAAACACTACTCATATATACTCATATTATGAAAACACTTTTTCGTGTGGGGTGAAGTAATTAAAATGAAGATAAGGACGTACCGAGACATACAAAAAGTGTGAATATTCGCACAATGTACGTTTAGAGAAACCTATGGGTGTACTAACTAACCTATGTGTACAAAGTGCGTGTGTACATGTGCAAAATTGCACATTTAGTCATCATGTATGTTTAAATGCTTTATCTATTTAACAGTTATTTGACGAGCGGGTGAGCAGTTAAGAACGTTCCGTTAAGTAAAGCCGATAGCGGAGTCTGTATAACCTATTAACATAAATTTACTCATGTTGTTACTTAAATAACAACTATTCACTAATTAATACTAATGACTGAAAGAAAGCCATGTAGGCAATCATAATTATTACAGCATTATTAAAGAAAAACAAAAAGGATAGACAGTTTCTCTCTCTCCGATTCATTTAAATATGGGATGCAAATTCAAGGTCATTTCGAAATTCACTCTCAACGGTCATTGTGTTTACAATCATAATATTTTGGATATTTCGGAGTTTACGGACAACTCCAAACATAAAATGAATAATAATAACCTTTTTATTTCCCCTGGGTTTCTTCTTCCTGACGAATGACCGAATCCCTTCCGTAGAAACTGTCAGAGTCACTTTCCGCTTTTTGATTCCCTTTGCTTTGAACTCAAACTATATGTGTATATATATATAAAAAAACATGAGGAGAAATGTGTTTAAAAACATGTTATTCAACGAGAAGTCCTCGTCGAGGACAAAGGATACTCTTATAATTTCGTAACGAAATACATAAAAATAGAGATATTGTTTTACCCGAACTCGTCGCATTGCAGCAACGATTTCCACTCTACTAGTCGGCCTTGGGATGTCCATTGCTCCGATAAACTATATGTGACAAAGAGCCCAAAGAAAAGAAGACGCTACTAAATTGTACATCAGCAGAGTATATACTTTTATCACATTAAATTCAGTCAAGTATGAGAGAGATGCGTGGGTACCTTGACATTGAAATTGATGCCATGTTGAAACGCCTCGTCAGGGACCAAGGGAACACGAGAGTCTTGGTCATCGGATTGGACTAAATTGTACTTTCTGGACGGCATCTTTTTACATCCGATGTCATATATTTATATATGAGATTTCTTCACCGATTCTTAATAATCCTAATGCTCTTCATCACTTTAGGTGGACTTGCCTACACACGTACACACACACACACACAGGAAGAAAAAACATACAAAATAATTATATACACACATACTTAAACCCCGTAGATGGATCATTGCCAAATGGGTCATGTTGAAAAATATTTTAACATTTTTTTGGTATTTCTTCCTCTTCTTCAAATAAACACTTTGATTATAGAGTATAATCTACTTCTTTATATACACATAATATAATAACAATATAATTGATATTGGTTTTTTCCCCGTTTCTCGTGAAATCTCACAGATATATACAACACACCAAAACACACCACAAAGCCATAATCTCCTATATGGTATAGTAGATCTTATTGTTAGTATTACCGAAGTTAGTAACAACAATAATTATTATTGTTATAATAATTAAGTAATAACAAAGAAAAAACTTACATGATCTTGGTATGTTGATGAATATAATACTGTATATAAATGTGCTGATGAAGAGAGAGAATCAAATGAAAGAGAGATTCATAAAACCACATTACCACCACCACCACTAATAGTTTTTTTTAGTGATGATGATGGATTTGCAATTTAAAAATACAATTAAACACAGACCAATGACCAACAACACATACACACAATCAATTGTGAAAATCACCCGCTTTTTGGTTATTTCTTTAGGCCAATTTATTATACAACTTTTGCTGTGTCTCTCGTCAAACTAAACAAAAACAAAAATATCTACTACAAAAAACCTAATAAATAGATAGGAAGAGAGCGAAAAAAAAGGTTTGCCGAGAGTGTTTTGAGACTGACTCAGTCTCTCTGCAATGATGATGTTTTTTTTCTAAGGATTCTAAGCTTGGGCAGGCAAGCAGGCGTTGGAAATTAGAATGTGACGTCACGTGCATATAGGTTTTAGGTAGCATGTGTCATGTACATATTTTTGGTTATATAGGTAACTAATGCTACTAATCAGCCAAAGCAGGTTTGTATTTGATAACAATTAGAATTAGGTATGCCTGTTGATGATGAATAATAAAAATATGACGTACCTACACACCTACTTAAATTCCAATGTATATAGGTACTTTCTACTGTTGTACTTACAGTCCGTTTATTTATTCGTGAGACTTTTGTTTTCGGCGAGAACGCGCGTCGAGTCGATGATGCCCTTGA
>JAIUND010001145.1:0-41536 GCA_034699125.1 Gisinianus flammeolus
TACAAATTTGTAAACGAAGCTTACAAATTTGCAAACGAAGCTTACAAATTTGTAAACGAAGCTTACAAATTTGCAAACGAAGCTTACAAATTTGTAATCGAAGCTTACAAATTTGTAATCGAAGCTTACAAATTTGCAAACGAAGCTTACAAATTTGCAAACGAAGCTTACAAATTTGCAAACGAAGCTTACAAATTTGCAATCGAAGCTTACAAAGTCATATATCTAATCGCGATTGGAATTGATGTGGAATGTGGAATTTGCAGTCTTGAATTCGTCGAATTTAATTTTAATTGTTGATTGTGATTTCTGGACAGGGAATTAAACATATTTTGTGTAGGATTATTGGATAAGCTACTAATTAACTAAGGGCTAACAATTGTCGTTTTTTCGCAATTGCAGTTCACATTCCAAGATTTTGTCGACATTATGGCGCTTCCAACATCAAAACGCCCCCCGGAACTGGAGGAAATCCTTAAAGAGAATGAAGATATCTGGACTGACAACGAACCACGATCTACTTTGAAACTAAAAGTGAATTTAAAGGAAGTCTTTATGACAACAATGGTGGAGTGGTATAAGGGACTTAACAAACAAGCTTTAAGGTAATAATAATTTTATTCAATCTAACTTTCATTTGATACAGGGCAATAATAATTTTATTAACTAACCCAAAAAATTGTCGAGGATTGTATACTATACAATCCTCGACACTTTTTACTATGCAATGTATAGTAGCCGATTTCCTATATACTGAAGTTTGAAATTATGAGGTATGTACTTATATTCATGTGTGTATATTTTTTTGTTTCAGTGAACTGACCAACAGGAGAGTTATCAAGAAGGCTACACAAGTTGCTTATAATCTTCGATTTCCGTATGACAAATTACCTGAAAATTGGCTACGAACATTGCACGATGTTCATCATGTCCAATTTAAATTCGCCAAGTCAAGAAAGAGAAAGGTAAGACAAATAATAAGTACTTTCTCTTGTACTTTCAACTTTATATAAACAACAAGTGTACTTACAAAATGCAATGTTATATATCATATATTTTTGGTTAGTTTCTTCAGCCATTGAAAAGGGACCACCAAGTGAGCTCAACACCAAAAGCATCTCAACCAAAAGTGGCAAGCAAACTAGGTGATAAAATTGTGGACCTCTGTCACCTACCACCACCCCAATTTTGGATGGATGCATATTTGAACAAAAAAATTATTCTACCTCGTTTGTTGAAAGTCTTTAAAACTGACGAGGGTTTGACGGTCGTATATTATGATTACGATGACCTACATGTAATGATCACTATTTTTCTCATCAGTTCTTTTTTTTTCACTTATAAAATAAAATGATAATGATTTTTACATGTATGTGCATTTTTTACTGTTTTTTCCGAAATTTGTAGAACCAAGAGTTTTCTAAAACGTTTGCCCAACCAAATGATAGAGATGGAGTCTTTGACAAGTTCCTGGGTTATGATAGTGCATCGAATTCTGCATGATGTCATGGAATTTTGATGAACAGGCGGATGACATTGTGAGGCCTCCAGTAATTTTTATAGATTAGTACTTAAGTTTTTCAATCATTAATTGTACTTGACTTTCACATTGAAAGTCTGAATAATATTATATTATTATTATTAATATATCCGACTTTTGTTGGAATTTTTCGGCAAATATGTAATTTTAACGATGACAGGATTTTTGTGTATTTTAAGCTTTGTTATAATTACGATTCATGAACTGTTTTATTAAGCCGCAATGCTCTTAATAAGAGCCTCTCCTTTCTTTAAAATGAATAAATAAGTAACTCATGAAATGTGAGAAAATTATGAAATGATATAAAATTCTTGCGAAAAAATATTCAGATTGCAGTTTTTTTTATTATGTACTGAAGAATACGACAAGACATTTATATTTATATTACTAAACGTAATCATTATGAACTTTTTTACATCATTTTTTTTCTGTTAAATCGAACTCGTGATAGTAATCCTAACTTAATAATAATATTCGCATTCTTATCACTAGCATTTGTATTTGTGTTTATAATATATAAAGTATAGGCATATCGCTTAGTAATTAATTATTTTATGAACGCTGTAGCTTCATCGTACGCAACTTAATATAGGTATTCGACATTACAAAATTTACACAATATTTACTTAAATTATTATTATTATTATTCGTTTTTACCTATTTTGCCCTCGAGCATTTTCAATAATACATCTTCATTCTTGTATGTTTAAATCGCACTGTCTATATTCATACAATAAATCATAAATATTGTATATGTACACATTTCATCTCTCAATAATAATAATTATACTTGGACTATCACACTAAATCAGGAAAAAAAGTAGCTATATAACGTACATAAAGTAAACATAAAAAATAGACTTTTTTTGTAATATAGGATGTCGAATTATTTCACAATTCACGCATTATTTGACACCAACTTGAACATGAGAGTGTCGTGAATACTATTTTATTGCCAAATTTTTGACGAATACGACTAAAAATTATAGCATGATGATGATGAGCTACACACTTAAACAAATCCTATTGTACAGCATTTTCGTATATAGTTTTAAATTTTATACTGATTTTTTTCATATTGGAAATACTCCTTTGGTTTTTTCTACGCTCTCAACTTGTATACATATATGTAAGTAAGTATGTAGAAGAAATTTTATTATTTTTACATTTTTGTATGATAAATGTACGTGTATAGGAATATGTTCTGTTTATATTATTATTAGCAGTTCTTTTTTTTTTCATTTAAAGCGTCATCAATTTTTCATTTATATTGTACATAATATATTATACTATCATTTTACAATTAATTGGGTTCCATTACATGAGCTTTGTTATAAGATGCCTAAAATTCCTTATATTTTATTTTCATATACCCTCATTTCATTTTTAGTCTTAGTTTTTTAACTATACTTATTGTTATTATGTACTTGCACGACTACTACTGTAATATTGTATCATGTAAGTACTGTAATAGATTAATCAATGCACTGATTCAGCTCGACTTGACAGACAGACAAAATGGTGTTTATTTGGTTATAACAAGTTTTTTTCTACTACTATACTACTGCTTTTAGAGCTAACATACCTAATATATGTACTAATATTTTAAGCTAAACTTTTATATTTTATACTTGGCTAAACAGAATAATAAACGGTAATGTGGTTTTGCCTTTGTTGTTAAAAACTATTGAATTATTACGCTTTTATCATGTATAGTCATATGAATTTTCCGAATTAGGATTCAAAACTAGATATTTGGAATCTAAATTATAGATTCTAGCCCAGTGACCTGAGCCGCAAAATCAATATGAATATTATATTCTAAAGACAAAAAATTACAAACGAAAATGCAAGGACTGTTAACAATAACTTAAAAATAACATTGTAAGAATAATAATAAATAAAGAAATGGTTTGCAGGCACAAGGAAATTAAATGCCATTATAACATGCGTATTACTTATAATAATAATTGTATTTTGTATGTATGATCACAGACTAAAAAAAGTATGACATCTTAAAATAATTTTATAGAAAATTTAAAATCGCCCTTTTTTTAAGTCAATTCCATTTTGAATAACGTTGACTACTTTATTTTGTAGTTGTTTCATGTAAGTAACTTTTGGTTTTTCTATTTTTATAAAAGGAAAACAAAAATTTGAAGACGATAATTCGTTTCAACATACAAGAAGGATGAAAAAAAAAAAAAAACTGGCGGATATACTTCGACATTTCTTTTACAACATTTTAAATGTTGAAAACACTAAAGACAGTAATCATTTTTCATTGGAAAATACAAAGAGTCAATACAACAGTCAAATTAAAAATGAAAAATGTTAGACATTCAAAATGAACAAGAAATTATTATGAAAGTTAAAACGCTCTCGTTTCTTTCCTTCCCCCCTTACTATTATCAATAATGATAATAATAATTTTTTCTATACATGTACTTTTGAAACTCACCATTCATAAAAACAAAAATAATAATAATAACAACAACATTAAAATAAGGAAATATTTTTAAACATTATTATTATTATTATGAGAACACTTTCTTTTATCAACCCTGGGTATGAGGGCAAGGGATTCATATAGTCATTGGTTTAATATGTAATCTTACACATGAGATTCCAAAATGTTGTTCGCTGCAAGACTACTTGCGAGTAAAGTATCAGAGGACACATTTTTGGTTTTTGTCAGATGATGATTTTGGTCTTGATTATTATGATCCCACACAAATCGGAAAATATCAGCGGTTCCACTCAGTGAATGACGACGTTTGCACTGTTTTGTCAGTCGATTATTTGAAGCTGTTTTCGCTTCCTTTGAGAGATTGAGATGAGGTTGATTGTGACTGTCCCCATTTTCACTCGGCTCACCACTTAACGAATGACCAGTCTACAAAATAAGTCAAATAAAATTAAACTATTGAAAAGTTGTTTCTCAACACAATTTACATTATATGTTCAAATAAATTTGTTAGGCATGTAAATCCGTATAAATATTATATGCACTTACTAATAATAATAATAAAAACTTACATTACGATGAAGACTAGGATCTCTGTAAGACAACTTTACGACGTTATTTCGATCATCTGGGTCAATTGGTTTTTCCACGTCATTCTCATCGTGGTCAATCATTGAGCGACTCCTACCTTTACCATTTGTTTTCGAGACAATCCGTAAAGAATTCGAATGCACATCGTCATTCACAGGGTTATTTGAGGTTTTTGCTGATTCCGAAGCTGACGGGTTGATTATCCCATTTGATTCACCATTCTCATCTTCTTCCTCTACATCATCCTCATCCTCATCATTACTATGTTGGGTGTCACTGCTCACATTGATTTTCGGGCGGAGGGCTTCTAACTTCTTATCTAGTGCCCTGCTTATACTCGTTACCAAATCACTGCCTATTATTGAAACAAATAAGAAAACACAATTTTAAACATAATTTGAAATTGCCGTATTTAAATTTTACATATTTTAAGTTTGTTAAGGACACAATACAAGTCTCCAACACACATAGTGCTTGTTTGTTTTTCTAAAAACGTTTAAAACAGGTTTTTATAAATATTGAGAGGTTTCATTCATTATCATTAGTACACTGGCATCAGATATTTCTGGTATATATTTCAATGTTAGGTTTAGTGTTGTTTGTTTCTTGCAATAAAAATGCTTCTTGAAATCTTTTGTAAAATAATGTAATTGCTGTTCATTATTGTTTTGTAACAAATCACTCTATTAAAATGGAAAACCTGTATTATGAAGAATAAATATTATGGGATTCCCAAAAGCCTTCGTGTGTAATTTTGCAAAGGACGTTACCGATTTTGGGCCAAAAAACGAACCAAGTCGAGACCGGGCTTTTTTAATTTAGATTTTAATTTGTTAAAAATTTAGTGGGATGGTCGACATACACGTAAACGTAAGTTATACACATTTAGTTGTTCCCCGTGGTTATCATGCAATATAAAAGCCCAACACCGCTTTTCTTCCGTAATTGGAATTAGTCACACGATGTTGAAAAAACAAAAACCGGACATTAATACACCTAACTCTAACATTTAACTCAAAACCACAATGTTACCAGAATGCTTTCTAAAATTCTAAAATGGTAATGCTCGACTCAAAGGGAATGCAGCCACAAAGGTAAAAGTTGTTACAACCACTGAAAATAAAACCGTTTTAAAGAATCTGTTGCTGACCTCATACCTCATCCTCACCATCTTCCTTTTTTTCTTAAACAATTGTTATGACGTCAAATGACGAAAATTCGCGTAGAAATGCCGTTGAGGATACCGTCCTAAAATCAGTCATTTAATTTTTAAATTATTTACTTAACAGCAGCATCACTTCTACTTGTTAAATAGTTTGGAATTGAAATTCCTGATTCTTCAATAGAATTACAAATACCAATAGTTACTTTGCTTCTCTACAAAATTTGACTATTTCAAATAGTCAAATATGTGCCATCGATTCAAAAAAATAAAATATATATTGCATAATTAACATTTATCATTGACTGACATTGGCGTGAAATCGCAACTCTATAATACTACAAGTCGTATAACCTGTAAACAAGTATCTTTGCATATGTTTTCATTTCGACTCAATATAATCCAACGAGTATGTGCAATGCATTAACGAAATCCTCAGTGTCAGAAGTGAAAAGTATAAATAGTTTTTAACAGTATTGGCCTTACCATCTGATCTGGGAGACAAATTTTCACTCGAACCTCCATTCACAATATCCCTGAGTGAATCCAATGAGCCGAAAATTTGTTTATTGTTCTCTGGTTTGAGCCGCCGGTTCAATGTTTCTTTCCCAGCTACTTTAGTGTTATCAAATCTATCAGTAGTGCCCATCCAACCTTCTCTAAGCTTGGCAGTTTGAAGTTGTTCAACAGAGCCGACTTTTCTTAGTGGATTGCCGACAAGTGTTGGAGCGGTCACAGATGATGTTACTTTTGTCATCTTTGTTGTTGACGATGACGATGATGAAGCACTGAGTGTTACATGAGGAGGTTTAGGGGGTAAAGATGGCTGAGAAAAGGAAGATTTGAATGGAGTTGGACCCAATTTGAATGTCGCATTTGATTGAAGAACGTTTTCGCTAACTGTACCACTATTTGAACTGCTTACGCTACTACTACTTACATTATGAGTTAAGTTATGTGGATATTGCGGTAAACCATGCTCTCTCTGATGAACAATACCTATGTACAAGTTAATAATTCATTGTATTAGACATTTTCTTCTACTTGTTTATGAAAATTTCAAATTCCCATCAATAATATCCGAGTTTACTCTTTAAAATAACTTCACGTACCCGATACGAGAATGTCCAAGTAGTCTTCATTCATCATATCTTCTTTAGCTTTTTTCCATTCTGTTTCAAGTCTTAATTTCTCAGTTTCCAGTCGTACTCTTTCAACATCTTCCGGTTTATTGTGTGGTTGCTTCTGTGAGGCGGTTCCTGAAGCAATGGAATTGGGCGAACGGCCATCTCGAGGATTGCCTAACATAGCACGTGTTTCCTTTTCAAATTCTCGAACTCGCTGCTCTGTTTCTGCCCCTAATCCCGCATAAGACCGTATAGCGCCGGAATCATCAATTGCTCTCTCACTGCTCTTGGATTGAAGAACTTGTGGTAAACCCTGTAGAAAACAATCACAATGAGTTTAACTGCATTACTTTGATTTGTAATGTACTCTACAACTACTACTAATTATTTTCGCTAATATTTTTTGACTTCTTTGTAATATTTTGAATTACAAAATAATAATAATCGTACATATGTATTATGTGCTGGTGAATGTTTACGGCTGACTTTTCTCTGAGCGGCTTGTATTAGAGATGCCATCAAATCATCTGTAATGACGAAACACAAAGAAACAAGATTTAAAAAAATATATCCAGTTAATGGTACAATAATTAATCGTCACGAATGTATGTATCAACTGAAGATATAAACGATAAAACTTACTTTCAATTTTTGCTACGGGATCAGGAATGGTTGAAATTGGTGAAGACGCTGGTGGCGTATTTTTAATTTCAGGCGATTGTGGTGGAAATAATGCATAGGCTTGGTTAATAAGATATTCCACAAGTTTGCACTGATGTTTCATATCATGAACCAAAGAGGCAACACTATCATCAGCAGTCTTGACCAATGTTGGACCAAATACAATGGCCAAGTTCCTTGGTTCCATACGATTTCTTTCAGAATTCTCTGACACTGTTCTTAAATGTAAAATTAAATGTCTTAAAGTTTCATAATTGATTTCAGGGAGATCGTGTATAAGAGCTCTGAGTTTTTCAAATTGAACTTCATCATCCGTGTCCGCTATGATCCGTATAAACTCTGGATATCTTTCTGTGGTTGTCCATTGTGAGAGAGAATCCAGACATGAAAACAATGAACCACATAATTGGTTAGGAAAAATTTTCGTATTTTTTTCCGTCCCAACTCCTTCAATAGTAGATTAATATGTACAAAACATGAAATGCTACATACCGGTGGTCAATAAGGGGTCCGGGAGATTTCTTAAAAATGATTTCAACATACTGGAAATCACATGGACATCATTCCATCTAGGATCCTGATCAGGGCTAGGTTCATTCCCTTTATTTAGAGAATCAGTAAGCGCTGAATAAAAAAACGCAAAGATATTATTTCACTAAGTATTTTTTTACTTGATTTTCCCAATTCTTCTACGCACGGAAAAAAATTGAAACTTCTGAATTCTTCTTATGTAATACTTACCAGCCACAGCAGCACTGTTACCCGGAATCCGATAAATCCCAACAATTCCTAATCCTCTTGTCTCAATTGTATTAACACAGATTTCAATGACTCTTGGAATTAATGGATTATGTTCGCCTAATGGACACTCTTCTAACGGAACACCAAATGAAGCTCCACTTTCTGGAATTGGAACACCAGGATTGTAACCACCTGTTGTATGAGATGAACCTGTCGTTGAAAGATGTTGCATTTTCTTCCATTGTTTTGCAACTTTCCCTTTCCATGTTTTTGTTTTTGGTGAAGTTGGTAATACACCTCCAGTTAGTGGATTCACAGTTAAAAAATTGTTTGCATTGTTGTTACTACTATTATTTGAAATCCCGGTGTGGAAACCAGCTGGAGAGGCGAGTAATGTCTTGAATAGGGATGACTTGGGGGAAAATTCATTATTCGTTCCAGTATTACTTGCTGTTGTTATCGTTGTTGTTAAATTTGTTCCATTTGTAGTCACAACATTTGTGCTTTTATTTGAATTATTATAGTAATTGTTGTTATCTTGTTGTTGCTGGAGAGTTTTTAGCCATTCATTCATATCATTAAAGTCATCCGCTTGCACAAGAATTTCTGTAAAACAGTAAAAGAAAAGTTAGAATTAGAATTTCAATGCCACATCACATCAAAAAATTAATAAATCTCTACACACATATTACACATATTACAGTGAGAATGACAGTTGAAAAAAGTCAAAATCGCTCAAATCAAAAAATAAAGGAATGACAATCAGAACGTACCAACATGAGTCAAAAATGGACTCGGACTTTCCGATGGTGACGTTAAAAGTGTCACATTTGCACCCGTTGCTGTTGAATTTGACGTAGAAGCAGTTTTAATGCGAAGAACGTTTTTCCTCTTGGAGTAGTCATCAGCGGGTTCTATTGAAATCCCCTCTTTGAGACCAATACAAAGTAAAACTGCATTCTCTTCCATACCTGAATTATGACAGAAGGAATGAATGACTTTATTTAACAAACTATTTCTGTACAAATTAATGACGGGTTCTTTACCAGTAACTCGAAGATAAATTCAAACTCAAAATATAATTTTTTTTGAAAGCTGACCAATTAAAACATTTTAATTGGTCAGTTTTCAAAAAAAATTATAGTGGTTATTGCTAAGTAAAACACACACATTTTCCTAATCAATGTTTAAAAAATTTCTCTACCTAATTTGAAAAAAAATTCTTTACCTGAGATCGATTCTTTTGTAATACGCTCTTTAGAGAGGTAAAGGCAACCACTTTTTCGAATTTGGGCCCACCCTGTCAATAAAAAATCCAAACATTAATTGGTTTTCATTTATGATTTTGATGGTGCATAAGTTAAGTATTATATTTGCATGTGGAATTATAATTATTTTATTTTCAACCAACTGACCTTGACGCCATGAACGGTGATAGCCCACCTTCTGTTGAAATCACGAAAGTCATTTCACTTATTAGTATAGGTAAATACACAATTTCGAGGTAATGGATTTAAAATACATGTCATGATTAACTATAGACAAATTTTATAATGATAGCATATGTTACGTACTTTATTTTCACCCGCACGAACTTTAAAATGTACTAGTCCATCTTTGATTATTTCCGAGTCATCCGGATTCTTCTCCGATACCGAAGATCGGAAAGAACCAAAATGACGAAAATCGACTGAAGGACTGAAATCGGAAAAAAATGGACAAAATTAATCATAATACCACATTAGGCATCCATTTAAAATCACGTTAAAAAGCTATAGTTATCATAATCAAATTGAACGACAAGTGAACCAAAGAAAATTGTCTAAATATTAAAAAGAAAAACCACACAGCAGAGGAATTGTAATAACGAAATATTGCATACAACTGCAAATGGAAAAACTCCAGTACTTAAATAACAAATCACTACTAACTATAGAATTATTCATTCTAAAATTTTAGAACAGTAGCCTTCATGTGGTCGCCTGAGGCATGACAGGCATATTAAAATTTAAAAAACAAATCTATTCGAGTAATAACGCAAATGCAGAGTTTTTAATGTTTTGTGTTAATTATGTTGACCACGCAATCAAAATTCTTACTCCAAATTATGTTTAGTTTCATGGAATTCATGGTATCCAAAATGTCCAATACAAAAATGCTTTGGTAGCCCCATGTCTACGAAAATCACGGAATTTTCCCATTCGAAGTTGTGTGAGTTGAAGATTGAAACTGCTTTTCAACATTGCACCTGTACGGCGTACAACTTACTGACTCCTTACAAGTCTTTATCCACTCTCTATATACTTCAAATTGTTTTTGCGTCGCCGAGTCCCGCTCAATCTTAGAACTGGCGTGTAGTGCAAGCCAAAGGGACAAAAAACCGTATGATATGTACTATGTACATACAACATTAAGAGCGATAAATTGTAGCCTCAACAAATAATATTGGCTAACTACGTAATTTATATTGTACGCACAATATTCCCAAAAATCTTCCTTTCCCCAGGCTGCATACAAAATGTATATAATACAAAGACCCAAAGCACGGTACTGTATTGAACATTGTTGTATATTGAAAACGAAAAGACAAAACCTTCACATATAAGTGAGTATTGACAATGCTCACTGATACTTGAAGGTCGTCACAAAATAAACTTAATGCACGAGTTTATTTGTACAGTACATTAATCTTCGGCTCAGTTTTCTGTGTACCGATACTCACAACCACAGCAAAATCTGTTAATTCTATAATACATAGTCAGTGAACCACGTCCATTAGAACTTGGAATTCATAAAAATTTCTTGTACGTTAGTTTAAGAAAATCCCAAATGTACTAGCTTTGTATTTATCCATACTAGTTATTGAACGGGTAGGTTAATTCAACCAAAATTTTGCACTACACCAACTAGTCAATAGTAAACTAGTAACTTGTCAACTCCAATGAGTAATGAACTGCAAGCTGCTTGAAATTCAAACAAGATAAAGCTCGTTTTTGGCGTTTCTAACCATCATCGCATCTAGTCTTTTTCAAATTAGAATCAGCCTTAAAATATCATTATTTTTTGAAAATATAGAGAGCGAGATAAAAAGATGTGTTTAGAAAATGAAATCACACACAAAAACAGCTTTATAATTTTGTCAAATATCAGTTGACATTTTAAGAGAAAGTTTTTCAAAACACAAAAAAAAAATCAATCAATGGAAGTCATCTCAAAAATACTAGTGGAATTTAGAGAAAACACGTCTTTTTTTCTTTTTGAAAGTACAAGATAAAAACAAAAATAAATAGCATAATCAAACTAAAAAAGAAACAAAAAAAAACTCTCTGAGGAGAATGAAAACTCGACCTATCGGAATGGAATTTGAAGAGGTTAGGCTGAGTTCTTTCTTCAAAAAAGGACTTTAGTCGGACTATCCTGCCTTTATTTAATATATTATTTGCCATACTGCGACGTCTTCCAGGACTGGCCTCAGGATCGGTTGATGATTTTCGTAGTTTCGGAAGGGGTAACGGTAACACACTATCATCGCAACCAAAATTTTACTCGTATTTAAACCATTCCTTACTTTTTAAAGACAAAAACAAATTATTATATTTCGCTAAAATAGTACATAGGTAAGACTAAAAATGAGCATTTCTGTCATTATTAAGTATTATTAATCATACTCAGTCCCAATACTTATGCACATTTTCAATTTGAACTTTGTATACAAATATTTACAGGAATTATTGTGATCAGGAAATCTGTAATCTACCATCTACCACAAATAATACCATACAATTCAGTATGTAATATCATCATTCTTAGTCGTTATTATTCATGAAATTTTATTACAGTGCACTTTTGTACATAGGAAAATGCAGTTGTGCTCAAAAAAATAAAAATAAAAATAAACACGTCTGTGTCTAAAAACAAATAAATAATAATAATATAAGTATAATTCATTCCAATACGACCACTTCCTATTTAGAATAACTGAATAAATTCGTAATTAAAAGTATACGAGAAACAAGTTTATCTATTGCTTTATATATTTTACCTTGTTTTGGTTGGGGATGTAGGACTGGAACTCTTCCTTTCCATGTCAATAGGGGATGAAGTCGCTTTTCTAAGGGGATTCGCAAAATAAAGAATAACATGGATTAAATAGGATTCATACGATTATTTCGTAGTTCACATGTCACACATTCAATTGTCAAAATGCGTTGCTGCACTATGTATAACGATGGATAAAATAAAATATGAATGAATATGGTAGGTACTTACAAATAACTAACTCTTCTCGTCAAGCGATCATTATCGTAGTCTAGAAAATACAAACAAATTACATGGCTTCAATTGTCTAATTATTCTTACGAGATGGAAACCCGATTAAGAATCTCTCTTATCATTCGGTGTTTTTTTGCAAGACATAAGCCAAAATGTGGTAAAATGAAAACAAGTCATATTAAATTATTCAGATTATGTAACGTCTTACCAGGGTCACTCTCGCGTTTTCGTAATAATATCACATCAGTATCTGTTATAACAAGTCAAACATAACAAACATGTATTCATTTGCACTCTATACAGCTACATGGACGAGACAAATAGTTTTACTGCCTTATACAGATTTGATTACAAATTCTATAAAAGTTAACCCGAATGGGTTAATATAAATTTTTAATTTCAAATAGCTGAATAGAGTCAATAACTTTTTTGCATATAAATAATAAAGTTATACGGAAGAAGGCAAATCGAAAGTTAAGGAATACAGTCTTTTTATAAATTACATCAAGACAATTAAAATAAATGAATCAAAGTGAAAATTTTGTATCGTGACTCTTAACTTTCCCTATATACATTTACTACAAAAGAGAAACTTAAAAGAAAAGTTACATAGCATTTCGTGTGAATGCAAAATCTTCCGAGCAATTTCAGTGTGGGCAAAAGTTTAAATTTGACACCTTGTGGCGTAAAAAGTTAAGGTGAAAACTTTGACTAATGTTTTATGAATAAAACAGGTCACTAATTCACTTTAATAAAAAAAAACACTATCACAAATTATGATGTCTGAAATACGCTATATAGCGGCAAACTCTACACAAATGTTCTCTATGGTTTTTGCACAATTCGTAACTTAACAATAGTAATAAGTCATAATAATAAATTACAGACGTGATTTTTTTTAATGACAGAACTCTTAAAGAAATCACACAGCAATTACACACTGATAAAAGATTTGAGATGGCAGTTGTAGTAAATACGTGTATTTGGAGGAATATTTTTCCATTAGTTACCTGTTTTATTCATAAACATTAATTTTTTAACTAATTCGGTACACAAATACTGAAAAAAACAAAAAAGGTTTTTTTACAATCCACAAATTCAAAGTGTATTTTCTAGTATACAGCAATCTGAAAATTTTCATTTTTTCTCAAATTTTGCTGTTGGTTTAGGACACTAAAATTTTTGTGCAATTATTTACAATATTTGTGACTCGTTATCAGATTTATCAGCAAAAATTAGGCAAAGTAGGCAACCTAAACTTTTTACGCCACAAGGTGTCAAATTTAAACTTTTGCCCACACTGAAATTGCTCGGGAAGATTTTGCATGCACGGCATTTCATAAATAAAATTTCATAATACATTTATAAGTAGTGTAAGTACAAACAAGTAGAGGAAAGAACAAGACAAAATAAAAATTGCGAAAAAAATGTAAAACCTAAGCGTGGATGAAGCTGAGCTGTTTTGGAAGTGCCAGAAGAAGAAGAATTGTAATTATTTTTGAAAATCAATTTTTTTGGCAATAATAGATGATTCGGCCGTGACAGCATTCGAGGAGCGCTTTGAAGGGCATTAATTATAGGAGGAACAGGTACGGACTTGTTGGACTTTACTACATTGGCATGTGCATGTACAAAGGGCTCTTCAAGTGTTCCACAAAAAAATCATAATAATAATAAATAATAAATTCAATTACACAAACACCAAATTCAAACTCAATTTTTACGATTAATTTCTATCCATTCCATGCAATTTTAAACCAATTTTATGGGAGAAACAATCAATTCAGAAAAAAACGTGCAAAAATGAACTTATCCCTTTCTAACTTTGAAGCTATAAAAGAGCTTTAAGCTCCATATAATATATAATCGTAATAGTGCAAAACTTAAACACGTGCTTATTTATATGAAAAATATGTTTGTAGTCCTTCGTTGCCTTTTTTTGAAGAATTAGCGTAATAGAAACTAAAAAATTTGAATAGCGAAAAGGAGAAATTATAAATTATTTGAAATCTTCACTTTTTAAAAAGGATACAATTAAACAACTGTCATTATTATATGTACTATTTGTAAGCAAAGAATTCTGCAAGATATAATACACGTTGAAAAGATTTGATTCACTATCGTTGATATTCTTACAATTGCAAAAATAAATGATCAAATATCAAGACTATACCTCATTACTTAATTATTCTGTAGCTAAATTAATGAGAACCAAAGGCAAAATGGAATTCCGTAAGATGAACTTCACTTGAATTCAAAAGAAACATATTAGAGAAAATAACGTACCATTGCGGTTTTGAACGAAAAATTCAGTCTCATCGTTGGAAGTCGTGCCGTTCGACCTTAGAATCGTATTTGTGTCATTGCTACCAAAATTGGGAATAGTATGATGAATAAGAACCGATGGATGGGGTTTCCAGTTTAAAGGGGGATCGCAATGCAAACGAATTCCTATTAATTAATTAATTAAACAAGGAATAATACAATTAATTATATTTGGATGAAGAAATAAAGTAGAATGATATGATTTGTCCATTATCATGCGCTACTTAATATTACTCACCACTTCCAACAACAGTCAAACGATTTTTTGCACTCAATACTCCATCCAAACTCCAGTCACTCGGTTTACTACCATCACTATTATTCACCACCATTTTATCGTCTCCTGTACCAGCAGCATTTCGACGTAGTGCTGTCTCATCCAACGATCCACTATAATGTCTTAGTTGCTCCAAAGAAGGTCGATGGACATTCACAACCGTCGTATTATTATTATTATTATTATTAGACTGACTGGTTGGATTTATATTGGATGGGGGCCATGGACACTGGCGGAATTTCTGGGGTTGGGCATAGTAGTCTTTGATTGGTAGTCCACCATTGTCGTCTGGTTTTGTCCAAGATAACTTAGATCCTTCTTTGTGAATACTAGTGACCTTCTCAATAGTAGGAAGTTCTTTTGGAAATCCAGCAGCGGAATTTGGTGTGATGGGTGCCCATGTTACAGGCTGATTAGTTAAAGGACGTTTAAGAAATTCTTCTTTTTGATAAGTGGCACGACGAATTCTATCTACCATTTTCACTTCATAACCTAGAGACGAAGCATCCATTTCCAGTCCACCGGGATCTCCCGCACTATAACCACTAGTTTCCAGCATTCCTGTTTTCGAATAATTACTTGAAGGTGCTCCCATACTACTCATTTGTTGATAGCCTGATGACGGTGGAAGTGATATTGTTGACTCGCGCCTAAAATCCACATCCGATGGCCCCGTGCTAATACTGTATCTATATCCAGGCGTCGTTTTCCATGCATTCCCAATACCACTTGAAATACCCTGGTCACTATTTCTACCCATACACGCAGCACTTCCAGCAGCACCATTTGCTAAAATATTTTACAATAAGTTTTGATTTACAGTCGGATTCATGGGTTACGGGTTTATTCATTGAGAACAAATATTAAAGAATATAAATTTACCGGAAAACAATATCTCCATACTCCCGTAGCGACCACTACTTTCCGCATTGTTGTCAACTGAAGCTGTTGAAGCTGCCAAAACACTTTCATGACTTTTTGTTCCACTATTGACTGCCTCCTCACGGATTCCCCAAAGTCCAGCAGTGGTTCCTCCCGGAGCTGCTTGATTGAAAGGATAGTATGTTTGTGGTTGATGGCTTGGTTTACTTACTGCATTGTACTGTTTTGGGGAGGGTAGTTTTTGTTGTGGTTGAGACCAAACTACGGATGATTTGTACGGTGTAGGTCTAGGTAAATGAGAAATTTGGGAGAATAGTTGCTGCTGCTGGATTGGATTTGGCTGCTGCTGTTGTTGTTGAGAATTCTTGTCAGAGAGACCTATGTATAAAAAAAAATCAAACTTGATTTAGTTTTTCATGGAGAAGGGGTATTGTCAGTAAAAATGTTATTATGGAATTAATAATTAACTATCAGTATTATTACACAATACGACACATGCATACTGTAAATAAACATGATTGTATTTTCCTTACCAAACTGTTGTTGCTGCTGTTGAGAGTCATATGTGGAGCTCGATGACATATTTCCCAACTTATTTAAATTAGAATTCGGAAGGAACACAGACTCATAGGAAGAATTATAGCTGGGTAACGAGTACACAGATTGATACTGCTGCTGTTGTTGCTTTTGAAGATGCTGATGCGTTATAGGTGGCGGATGATAGTTATTATAAAAGGTATTATTATAATTTTCGTTTGGTTGATGATTATGATTTTGATTCACTAGAATTGACACAGTATTAATTGAACCAATTCCACTGGTAGCTACAGAAGAGGGTGGGCGCTGATTTGTTTCTGGGCGGTAGGCCTTCTCTTCATAAAACTATAGGTACGCAAAAGAAAGGAAAAAAAACACATTCAAATATAAGTATATACTCAGGATAGAAACATTTCTTTCATTAAAATTACAAATTTGCTTCTAAACAACCTTCCTGATAGAATGTAACACTCTACAGTATTTTACATTCATCTCTTTTCACATAGTAAAATTATCATCTATTCTGAGTGTACACGGATACTCATTATACATCTTGAGTCATGTTCAAAATCCTCAATACATTTATATACATATCAGACGAATTTAGCATGATTCTTGAAATGCATATACCCAAATTAATTATCTCCCCCTAGTCTCTTCACTTTTGTTATTTTGTTCTTCTCTTAAAGATATGTATTACAAATACTCATTCCATCTACAGGACCTGTCACATGGTCATAGTACCTGTACACTATGCTTGAATTTTGATTCTTACTCATAGCACTTCCCCTTCATAATCACACTTACTTGCACACCGAATTTTCATAATATATGAAACAGTGATAGAGATGTCATTTAAATTTTCTTCTTTTCAGTATTGATTTTACTGTATACAGCAAAATACATTTATTACTCCCTTCACCTTAAACTTTAAACAATTTTAGAGTGTAACTTGCAACAATTTTTGTTGTGTACGTATGACTTCTTTAAAATCCAAGAGTGAATAGGAAATTGCAACGGCACGGCATGGAATGTTTGCACATTTTTTACACTTTCAATGCATGCTTACATTAAAAATTATACATTCAATAGAACACCCTCATTCTCATTGTAATTATTACTGGAACAGCAAGCTAAAAGTCATAACCATGTACAAAGTCAAGTGTGAAACATGGTTAAAAGATTTTTTTTTAGAATATCGGTGACGGTATCGTACAATTTTTGTACTATCATAAAAGTTTAACATTTGACAATACACACACGTAGGCGTCAGGTGTAGCTGTATATGCGTGTGAATATTCACTGAAAACTAGCAAATTGGTATCCAAACTACGTTTCCTCCACATTTAATAATAAAAAGTATTAATATTTTATAAAATATTAATATTTTATAATAAAAGTATTAAAAGTACATAATATGTATCATGAAAATACTTTTTATTATTATATATTATATGCATGCGTATATGGAAACAGGATTCTCAATAATACGAAAAAAATATATGCAAAACAAGTTGATTTCGCCGGCACGAGGAGATAAGTAAATGCTTACTCGAACTAAAGATACCTCCACCTCAATTCAATAATCACCCCTTCCAGAAAAAACAAACGTAGAAAAAATATTAGTACTAGGTAAAGTCTTTTTAACTTTTAATAGTTGACGTTCGTCAACAGACCATAAGCAATGTTGAATTGCAAAAAAAAAATGAAATCCTCTCATTTACACAATGCTCTGTGGATGCTGTTTTGGTTTTTTTCTTTGTACATGACAGAATGTGATTTGCAATCTCTTGTCTTATTCTTGAGTTCTACACTATGCACCAATATTAATGTTTACTTTAATATAATATTGAATACAATTTGAATACATTTTAAGCATGTAAATAGAGATTTGCTTTACTACTAGACTATTCTCTTTCTCATTATATCATCATATGTATTCATTATTTCTATTCTATTATACCATTATGATTATAGTATATTAGATGGTCCCAATGGCTCATTTTCTTTCATCTCAAGCCTCTCTTTTTTTAGTTTTTCCAACTTTACAAAGAACACACCTTTTTCCTTTTCATTATTACATCCAAAGTCGTCTCCTGCATTATAGTCATTTTCATTCATACTTAAATAATACAGCCTTCAGACAGATGATTTCTTCTCATAAAATAAATATATATTCTGCACATTGAGGTATACGCCATACCTGTCGAAGGTAAAATTTCCAGCCTACGCCGGCGTAGCCCCCGCCATGGCTTTTTAGCCTCCGCCATGACCCGCCAACCCAAAATAGCCTACGCCAACCCCCGCTTTGCAGAAAAAATTCCAAAAACAATAAACTTAACCCCAAAACATAAAATTCGCGAACTGCGGTAATTTACTTGCCCCAAATTGACCTAGAATAAATATTTTGACCCAAAATTTAACCTAAACAAATATTTTGACCAAAATTGACCTAAAATACTAATTGTGACTCGACTGTGGTCTAAAATAAGTGTTTTGCCCTAAATTTGACTTAAAACATAACTAAAGTAAATACAGTGACCTGAAACAAATAATTTGGCATACAGCCATTTCTAATTTTTGACCTCAAATTGTTGTAATGTACGAATTTTAACCCAACAATTGACCTAACTTTTCTATTGTGACCAAAAGTTGGCCCAAATTACAAAATTTGACCAAAACTTTGTCCCCCACTATACTCAATTCAATCAAATTTGACCTAAAACATAGAATTTGACAAAAATTTGGCCTAAAACCTAAAATTCCAACAAAATTTGGCTTTGTGGTCAAGTTTACGCCGAATAATGTGTTTTAGGCCAAATTTGGGTTAAACTTTGTTTATAACATCAGTATTACCAAATTCTATAATTTTGTCCAAATGTAGGCCAAAACTTGTATTTTACGTCAGTTTTGGGTCAAAATATTTAAACTAGACCAACTCTGGGTCAAAATATATAATTTAGGTTATGTCCAGGTCAATTTATAAATTTCAGGTCCAATTTAAGTCAAAATATTTTTTTTAGGTCCAAGTTAGGTGAATTTTGGGTCAAAATATTTATTCTAGGCCAAATTTAGGCCAAACTAATTAATTTAGGTCAAATTTTGTGTTAGGTCAATTTGGGGTCAGTAAATTAGCGGAGTGCGCCATTTTTGATATTTTCGGGTTACGTTTTGACTAATTGGAGGGACTCCCGCGCGAAGCGCAATTTTTTTGCAAAAATCGAATTTTCCTTAAAAAACTGTTATGTTTTGCAAGAGAGGTTAAAAAAAATTACAAAACCAAAAAAAAACTCGTATCCGGCAAACTTGCCCTTGAAACAGGGCAATTTCCCTTGGCGGGGGCTGGTTTTTCGCTATCCTCCGCCAGGCGTGGTTAGGCGACAGGTATGGTGTACGCGTAATACCTTCTCATTACAGAGCATACCTATTTCATATTGAGCGAGCCATTTATTAGTATATTTTATTATTCCGAGTACTCTATTCAAAGACATTTTTATTCAGTTTTTTTAGACTCGCATAGTATATTCATACGCGAATGCAACTAACATTTATATATTCTCTGCATCATATACATTCATTTTAGTTTACGAGTTCAGAACTCAGGTCTCGGATACGTAAATAAAATTTTACACGAGTGCACTGCATACTGCATACACAGCCTCACCCGTATAGCAATTTAATCGAAAACGAATTGACTTTGGATTTCACGATAAAATGAATGGTATTACTGATATAGCTGCGCGCATACTTGTTCGATATCCACAAATTATTTTTTTGCACATCATGTACCACGAAGAAATGCACAAAGATTTCGTGCACACATAGAGTATTAATACATATCTGTGTACAGCCTGTACAGCACAGGGCACAAACATGAAACTCTCATGTAAAACAAAATATAACTCTTTCCTTCGAATTCCGTATTGCGTAAAAAGAAGACAGAAAACATTATCCAGGGATCACCTTCAAAAATCTTGGGCTCTAAATTACGCACGTAATTATTAGTTTGACACCCAGCTAATAGCTCATCTTCTCTACCTCTCTCTCTCTCTCTCTCCTTTCAAACGCTATCTCTGTATCTCTCTAATACATCTCATTAAAAGTTTAAGAGTGTAATATCTAGTTAAGCCATGGAATTTCGCTTTTACCTTGCAATAAATTTTTGAATAAATTACTCAAGTTAGCCCTACCCCACGAGTGCTATGATACTTGACAGAAAGTAGATACATCATGCATACTTTTCTGAATGGCTTCTTCGTAAGTTTTAAAATTTAAACTGATGCTTTTCTTAACACACAGTCAGAGTCAAATTAAAAATCGTGCGTCAATGCTTGATTATCCAAAGAATTGTGAGCATTCATCGCGTCCAATAATGAATACTAAATATCCAATACGATATAAGATATTAGTAATATCTATATATATATAAAAATTACAAAATTACATCGTTTTCGACAGGCAAAGACCCAGTACTTTTTCACTGTAGCCGGTAAAAAGAAATACTATTTCTGAAACCCGCGATAATTTCAGCAGTTTCTTCAACATAGAAACGCACAGTATAAAATTTTCAAATATGAATGTACGTATGCTATTCGTTATAATGATGTTACAAGTCTAAAATTTCAAGTACAACTTCAGAATCTATATTATACAAGGTTTATTTGCAATGCTGTATTTTTTCACCTTTTTTCTCCTTTGCTCTAGTGGTCACGAAGGAAGAGAGCAAATTATCAACACTTCACGAGGTCGGAGTGAAGATGAAATGACGCAACTTGTTTTTTACTTAACTCTATCTTATATTATTATCTAATAAGGTAGTTGCATACTATTGTGATGTAAGGGAAAATTCGAAAAAAAATATCTTTTAGAAATGTGCGCCTATTGCCAAAATTCTAGACTACAGAAAGTATGCACGTACAAAGCACGTTAAAATTTCAGTGTACATATTACCTTCTATATTTAATATTTACCACAGTGACAGTATTCACAACATCCCTTCATATATATTGTACTCACCACAGAACCAACGACGACAAGGATAAGAAAAGAAAACGTGTCAAAATAATTCGCCATTCGTTCGCAAAACTTGACGATGACATGACAATTCCTCAATTTCAATAGCACCTATATTTTCCTTGTGAAATTCACAGTCAATTTCCATATCTCATCTCACAGCAAAAACCTGTGCCTCCCAGATGAAAGTGTTCAATCTCTAAGAATATCTAGTACATAATCAGTACTCTGAATACACTTGCCGCTTATTAAATATTCCATTACACATTCATTTGAGGCATGTAATCTTAAAATGTAACTGTGTACTCAAATGGCTCTCAACTTTTGCAAGAAAAAAGTCTGTTGAAAAAATTTAGATAAACAACTTCAAGTTGTAGAGGAACAGTGCTAGTAATCATTACGCACAATGATTCAACATCATTTCATACAAAAAAAGGCTAAACATTTGAATTGAAATTAAAAATCCCATTCTCTTTTCTGTTTTTGTAAATGGCTGTAACACCTTGTACAAGTAATGATACTTGGGATACAACTGATTCAATAATACATTTAATACATAATACATTTATATATAGTACTGAATTTATATGAGATATTTTCAGTCCTCAGCATCTAGTCCATATTTCATACTGAAAAAAATGGCATATGTAAGCATCTGAGCAACAAACATCAAACGTTCAACAGCAGCAGCAAATTGTTTCAAAACAAAACAAAAGTTTTAAAATTGCCGTTAAAAAATTATAAAACACAAAATGTCATACGTCATGACATAATGAGAAAGCTCAATGTTAAACTAAAGATTAAAATGAAAACTATTTGACACACTGACTAAATACATATTTTTTATCTCTAGCTGGAGCACCTCATTTAACTATACATTATATAGTGGAAGCCAACAAAGCGTAACAGTTTGACTTACCAGTTGCAGTGTATCGTATTGTTTCGGAGTCACTTCCAAACATAGTGTCGAGGGAGATCTTTGAATCAGGTGGACGACCTGGTCGTACGTTTTCCCATTAATCGACTCTCCATTTACGCTTACCACTCGATCCCCTATAATTTTTTCGGAGTTTCCCAGATAGCGAGTTGTACAAGGACAAGGAATTCAGAGCACACATAAGCACGCACGTACAAGTTTACCCGAGAGGACGTCACCGGCATAAAATTAAAGATACACAGACCAGCCAGTGTACATCCAAAAGAGATGTGAAATCCAAGTCCCATTCAAAATCATTTTTACCAGAGAGTCAGGCAGGAGGTGAGTAAAGAATCCAAGGAAAAAAATTACATAAAAAAAAAACAAAAAAAAAAAAACAAATTCAAAATTAAAATCAAACCAAAATCACTACTTCCAAACGTAAAATTAAATAAAAATACTAAAATGAATATTTCTACCCTATAAAGTAATGATTTCAATTCTAATTGAAGTCATACTTTGTGTGCTGTCAAACAAAAATAATTAAAATATCATATCTAAATTAGGTATGCGCAAATAATAATTCGTTTCTAATAATTCTACGTGCGAATTTATTAAAACATAAAATAAATTAAAACATAAAATAAATTTCACAGCGTATTTAGCAAATCAAGACATCTCACACCAAATCAAATAAAACTTGTGAATTCGATTACTTTTCATTTAGATCAAAACGAAATTAAATCAAATCAAGTCAATGGCAACTCTAGAAACAAACTCTCGCAAAAAAATATAACGCATTATTATGTATAGCCATAAATACGAAAAACAAATCCTTAAAACTAGAGCAAAAGGAAAAAAGCTTTCGGTATTCGGCTTTTTGTCGCTGTATGATTTCCTAATAACAAACAATCATGCGATGCGCTACTGAAAATTGACAAACTCTTCTTCTTCGTTTTTTATGGATTTCAAATCCCCACTTATTTTGCAGTTCCGTATGGATTCCCTCTTGTCTTTGTCGGGGTTTTTTCTTACAATACTGTAGGTAGACTGATGTGAGAACAGAAATTACGATTCCATATGTACTTTTTTTCCGCAAATTCTAAATGTACGGTACTCATCATCAGTATCATAACTTCCCGCATATTATAACTTTACTTTCATCAGTAAATTTTAGAGTCAACACATAATATGTAAATATGTATGCATAAGAAGAATTCCGCCAACACGGAGCTTGAGAACAAAATGATGGTTTTCTATGCGACTAGGTTGTGAATAAGAATTTTTTTTTTATTATTCTTTCACGGCAATAATAACTGACTTGCTACCACACATACCGATTCCGCATAATGGTACATCTACAAAAACAAAGCTGAGAGAAATTTGGGCCAGAAGGAAATTGTGCAAAAATTGAAATAACCTATGTAATTGGAATGACACATCAAAACAATCCAAACTCTCACGAAATTACACATTGTTATTCTCGTAACAAAATTGTGGAGGTTTATTTTTCACCCTCATTTGCAACCCTTGAATTTCTTATTTCATGTATGGTTTTTCATTCATACGTCAAAATCCTAAGGTCAACATAAATTGAAACAGCTAAAAATAAACTGGCTCAAATTCAAACCCAAAACTTGTATACATACTTTAGAAGATGGAACCTCTCAACATTTTCCAAAAAAATATATATATACTTTCATCTTCAAATTGGAATTTTAGTTTAGCATGGTAAAACAAAATAAGCTTTATGTTTTAGTATTACATGATATCAGAATTTTTAAAGTACATTGTATACACAAGTACTAGACTAAAAAATACAAGTCCTAAAAATATTTAAATAAATTCGTAATTTGCAAACGTAAACTTGTAGTTTGGCTATGGCATTTTGTTTTGTCATACTCACCATCTGTAATATGTACAGAACATTATTATACAAAACGTAAACTGTTCTACTCTTTCTCTCTCTCTCTCTCTGTGCTCTTGACAAAAATAACACTAAATGGAAAATAAATGTGAGTTCAGGCCACATACACACACACACACATGTGAATTGTAATCCAGTCTAACTACTTCAGTAACTACTATGAGCACGATTATTACTGTTTTATGTAGGTAATGTTCTCATGTCAAATGTGAATTCTGTGGAAAAAAACGACGGAAGTTCAAGAGGAAAGACGGCCAATTTGAAAATTTTCAACTTTGACGTTGATGATAAGCATAAGCATGACTGGTTGCTGGCTGTAAATTTAAAATCTTTCTCTCTCTCTCTAGAAATCTCTGAATAGTTTCATTGTGAAAATTCTTCTCTTTTCCTTTTGAACAACTCTCCGTCCCATTTTCTTATTGTTTAAATATGCTCATCACCCGGCTGTATATATAGTAGAATAATATATTCTGGTACAGTCTCGATCTACAGACAAAGTCATCTACCCTATAGTCTTTATGTCAAGGTGCTCATAGAAAAAACAAAGGAGGCTATTCGTTTCACAAATATAAATTGGTCTACAGCATTTTGGCTAATCCCGAGTATAGATAGACATAGACTCTGTTTCTTTTGAAAACGTCAACATTTATATACAAGGTATTCGCATTTCGTGTATTTGCTAATAGGAAGAGTTCTAGCATTAAATTGAACCATGTTAAACATTCAGCATTAATTTATCCACAGAAAAAAGGAAGAAGATTCTTCCATTGAAAATAATAAATACGCTTTAGACAAACTAAAGCATACAGAAAGTTACAACAGTAACGAATCTATTACTTTACGTACATATGTGCTTACAATATGGACGATCGATGAATATGTATCCTATAGCAAAGTATTTACCAAAAGACATCTTCAAGTCTCACGAGGAGGGTATTCTTTTTCCTTTAAATTATTTTGAATGCTTTGAAATAATCCATTACCATAATCAATGCTTTGGTCCGTCTGATTGAACCCACGTTTGTCACATGCCTGTCATTTACACCAACTTGCTCCTTCTTATTATGCAATGTATGATAATAAGAACCACAGTTCACAGAATTATCGCATATTTTTCTGCAGGGCACACCAAATGGATTTGAACAAGGATTTAAAAACGGTTTGACACTTTGTTCGAATTTCACTCGAAGAGGTATTTGCTCATGTTCTTGATTTTGGCTCGCGAATGAATACTTGACACAATTTCGAATTCCGTCGGTGAGTGGAAGAAATGATGTTCCAAAAGACGGCATTTCGGAAACACAAGATAGCTTTCCTTTTCTAGGATGATTTTAGTTTAATTTCTGGACGATGTTGTAATCACATTCTGATTGGAAACACTCGAGTATAATTTTTTTAGAAGTTATGACTTTTGAACTACTTGTCTTGAGAACTTTCTTACGAAGTACAAATTACACTGAAAATGTACAAGGCCAAACCGTTTCTCTTGATGACTCGAAGAAAGAATATTCTTAATGAAAACAAAATAAAGGGAAAAAAATAACATTTGATGGTGAAATGAGAAAAATCAAAGTTAAAACTGATACTCCAATGAAATGGAACTTCAAAGGGATTCCGAACGAATAGCTTCTCACCAATCTTTGCGTACCAACTGAAATCGCCAAGTGAAAGCAACCATATTTTTCTCAAGTGGCGATTTGTAGATGTAGATATCTAAACTGTATATTTCGTTTACTACAACAAAGTACTTTATTATTGAACACAGCACACACCCAACTACAAGTCAGTACTATACTAACTCTGTTACGCATACATGGAAGAAGATGGAATATATATACAAGTCTCATGTAACTTTAGTCTAAATAGATGTGTGTATGCACGTACGTACACACATTTGCAGTTTGCCACATTCCGATGGCAAATCCAGAACTGGAAAAGAGAGAATTTTTTTTCTTTTCCCCATAACATGACCGAATGCATGACGACAGTAATTCTTATTTTCTCCCTGTCATTCCTTCAAAGGCTAATCTTCAACTTTTACTGAGACACAAGACGCAAGGTATTCCACCAAAAATAAATTGCCTTTTACTCTGTATTACCATTTACAACCGACCGATGCCATGCAACGGAACGCAACGCAACACAACATAACTCCACGCAGTTTCAAGGAAGCATGTAATATATAGACCATTTAAGTGTTTCCTTACAATTCCTCTACTTCCTATCACTTATCCCATTAAAAAACCTCGAACTCTGAATGTATACACATTAGAAACCTATGGACTTTCCCTCTTCGATATGAAAAAAAGGAATCACTGCATTCTTGTAAGGTTTCTATAGTTTGTACATATATATTTTTCACCGCTAACAGGGTGTATCTCGAGAGAGAAGCGACAAGTTCCACATTCATATTCTACTAATTTGATTTCTCTACTTACGAATTACTCTATTTATGGAATATATCGTATATATATATATATATGTAACAATTCCTTATCTCGTTTCCACAATACACTAGCAGACCATATAAATTGACAATGAACTCCAAATTCCAACTAGGGCTCTTCTCCGTCACTAATGCTCTATCACAAGTTTGGTTTTATTTCCTCTCGACTGTCACTTATTTTCCTTATATTTTCCAATACTGAAACTTTTTCTCCATTCAATTAAAGTCTATCTAGATTTTAAATTCTTTAAAAATTACGGAGCGTGTCAGATGACTTTTCGGCTTCCATGACGGTCATTGGCATTGACATCACAGTATTTCCTCATTTGCTTAAAAATTTACAATTTATAAGTCAAACTCCGAACACTTAATACTTCATTACGCAAACAATTTACAAATCAAGTATATTCCCACACCCGAAAATGCGCATCATAACCTATACTAGTACTTATAATGGCATTGTGTAGAAAACAAAGCCTTATCTTTGAAGTACGTAATGTACGTCGAAATCCTGGTCAAAATTTTTCCAGCGAAAATAAAAACGTATCGGTAGAAAAAAGTACTGATGGATTCACAATGTATTTCATGGCTGGAGTAGTCTCAACTAAGGAAATCAAAAATGTTTCGTAGAGAAATGCTACTCTGGGACCATAAATCGTCATTTCTGACTCTGGCCTGTCATTACTTCCTGTCACGTCCCCTCTTCCGAGCTCGAAATTTTCTTCACATCTTTGATACCATTAAATTATAGAATTTCTACAGCTTCCTCGCGACCGAGCTCAATGCCCCATTTTGTGCCTATTTTTTGAGTCCTATTCTTTTCCCAACGCTAATATTCCCATCACTGTATACATGCATTTTATTTTGTATTACTTGATATAAATCAATTTTAGGACTTTGAAGATAAACACGAGGAAAGGTTTTCTTTTCTATTATGACTCATAATGCCTTTACACAAAGTCTAGGTATAGGTATCTACAAGATAGACCAACGCGAGATATTTTGAAAACCTAATATGTACATAAGAAGGGAAATTATTTTTATACAGCTCAATATTCGCATGAACTTTCACTGGTCAATTCGATTTGTAGAAGAAATTTTCTACGAACATATAATTTTACTACGCCTGAAATCTTGAAACCAAATAATTAATTCACAAACATCCGTCGATGCGAAAGACATCAAATGCAATTCCTTTCCTAATTTCCTCTCAAGAAAGACTTAACCATACATTTGCTGTAATTAATTTTAAAAATAAAAGCCTAATATTGGCATACGCAAAAAATTGAATCAAAGTACGAACATCCTACACGGAGGGTGGAAATAGCTGAGAATCATGAACGGATGTAGCAGTCCTGTGTTCTCCTAAGTTACTTTTGCATTTCCAATTTGCATGCAGCTATCTACACTTTAAAGCTTTACAAAACGTCAAGCCAATTAATTTTGTTGATCGTACAAAGATATATTTTGAAGCGAAACAACAATCAATTGACTTTGAAAACGTTATATCGTATATTGTTATAAATTTCCTTTGAAATAAAACTATCAACTATCTTTATACATTCAGGCGACGACGATCAAAGGTTTTTCTTCTTTTAGATGTACATATAATATGACCGATAATAATCACAGTCGTAAAGTAATTAGACGATCGTCTCTCTCTTTCTCTATCACATCTAACCAACTCCCATGGTCCGAAAACGTAAACACAATTTCTAATATCAAATTTAATTTTCCTCAAACACTATTGGAGTGTCACCCACGCAAACAGTGTATGTATATACTAAATTAAAAAGTAAGCCCACCTACATTGGATGATAAAGCTGATGGAACATTATGCGACGAGTTCACATCTAAGGATTCAAATTTCAATACAACCTCACATCTTTTCGAGTGCCTATATGCACACAGAAAAAGGTTGTCAGAAAAGTAAAGAAACCTGCACGTAAAATCTCATCTCCCGCCCGCAGTATGTATCATTTTCAGTTCGTGACCTAAATTACTCCTCAAATTACCTATAATCATGATCATTAGGGTTTATCATTAGCAACAAATTACTAATTACCTCACATAACCGCGAGTTACTTGAACTCAAACGCTTGGTTTTGGGATTTTTTCCACGGTTTAAAATATACTCTGCATGTGCCCATCAACGGAAAAAGTATACATAGTCATAATAATAGTCATAATGTATAGATACCAAATTAGGTATTCAAACGATAACGTTTCAGATAAAATATTGACATGGCAAACACAAAATTTGCAACAACTCTCTTCTTTTTAAAAACAATCTTACTGACATTATACTATGCTTATTTTACTTGAAAGAAACATTCGTTTCAGCTTATGCATTGGTCTCATCTCACAAACTAAATTATATGCTATTATTAGGAGGAACTTGAAACAAAATATTCGGCACTGTACTTATCAAAATAACCAATTCTAGATGAAATCGTGTTTCTCATTATTCTTCTTCCCCAAATCCATTTTCTCGTACAGAATTTGATTATGTATCGAAACAGCATTCGACTCCTAGCAGTCAATTTTAATATGCCTATTTGCCTACTAATACAAAGTACATGCAATGAAACGGAGTTCTCTTTTAAATACCCCCACGAACTAAAATTATGGATCTCCATTTTATGTTAAAAAATCAACCCAATTTGACGCTGCACCGTGGTTTGCGATATCAAATTGCGGCATCAAACAACTTGTTAAATAAAAGATAAAAACTAAACGTGAGATATGATCTCGTTCTTCAGCATTGATACAAATCGTTTGTTTGCCTTGTCGATCTAAGATGAAAAGCCGAAAAAAACGGCACCTTGAAACTTTAATTTTCCGGGGCATTATATCATCCTATATACCTAAGTAATACTTAGTCAGTATAGAATTGAAGTATTTTAACCTATATGCCTATACTTAAAACGAAACATATAATATTAAGACTTGCCTAGTTTAAGTCCGGCATAATCAGCCGGTCCACGGTTGACCACAGATTTGACAAAGATGGTATCGACTGGCTCTCTGATATTTTCTACACGTTTGTCCTGTGAAGGCTCAACGAAATCCTGAAATAAAAAAAAGCATTCATTTAGTTATTTACAAAAAGTAGTACATCTACATTACACGAAAAAAGTTCAAGCCATGATATGAGGGGACAGTAACATGGTTTCTTGCCTATTATCAGCGTGACTCTAATCTATCACACTTGTCTTTATGGAACAACACGAGGATAAAACAAAAAGGTACAGATCCACGGGTGATAGATTGTACTTTTTGTTGTTTAACAAAACGTAATACGTTATGAACTTTCGAGTCATTTTCTTAATCCGAATGTCCGCACATTCAATTATATTACCAATTTTGCATGTACATATAGCTACAAATACCTTCCATAAAATTCTTAATACAAAAATGAAGCACATAACATTCAATATTCATTCGCCTCTAAATATTGAAAATTTAAACCTATTTCTTGCAAGAGCGTACGAATAAGATGCTCCTACTCACAAGGACAAGAACGAAGTTTTCATTAAATATATATATAGCCTTTAGAATATTAGAAACTACGTTTTTATTTTACTTTGTACTCCTCAAGCACAGAAACCTTTGAGTTAAACATACGTCAACTCAAAGTTCTTATTATATGTGTCTGGCTTCTGCTTTTTCTCACTCAGTACATATATTTTTATTTTTTGCGTTCACTTCATTCATGCCAATTCCTGGCTGGAACATTGGTTTTCCTGTCCAGGTTTTTTGTTTCAACATCAATTTCTATAAAAATATACGTTCCGTCCTTTTACATTCATCAACTTTGATTGGGAGAATTTTCTACATGGTAATGTTCGGTAAAAGCTACAAGTCTACATTAAAGATGGAATGGTATTTAATATTTCGTCAAAATCGCTCCCTTTAAAACAGTTTAAACTTTAAAGGGAGTGTGCGACTGAATGGTATTCGAAATAGAAGTATACATGACAAATAATGAGTTTTTTTGCAAAAATCATTTTATTTGCAATTAAATTGTCGTCTCATCTACCATACGCACATGTGCGTATGTATACGTTTACGAGTCCTCTATAAACTGATCAAATCAAGATTTATTTCCTTTCTCACCCGCATGTGTAGTTATTAGTTATAGAATACAAAGAGTTTTATTTTTATCCTACATTTACATGTCTCGTGTGTACAACGAGGAAAATATTGTACACTATTTGACTTTCTTTGTAAAATAAATTATTTGGATTTGGCATAAATAGGTCACTTGTAGATTTGTATTATTTGTTGTTCGTCAAAGCTATTCATTTATAAGTAGAAAAAAAGAGGGCAAAATACTCACGATATACAAGATAGAGGTACTGAATTTAATTACAAAATGACAATGGTGAAATAGTTCATTTCTTCACGTAAAAATAAAACAAAGTATATAGAAACACTTGTAGCCTCATCCGGTAAAAGCTGTTTAACGGTTGTAAATAATATACATTTATTAACGGTAAGTTTAGTCATACAGTAGAGCACATGTTTAATGAATGCCGACCTATGGCTGCACTGGTTGTGAATATCAAAGAGACGATATTCCATATTCCTAATTTGTAAATAAACGCTTCTTAAAAGCTCATAATTTAAAAAAAGTAACTACAATGGCACATAGCAGAAAGAGGTATACTTGACAGTATGGGATTTTTTTGTTTTTAATTAATTTGTACAGGCTACAAACACAGGCAAAGTTTCTTTCCTCTTCCAAGAATTCCTACCATAAAATACAGCACATTTTTCAAGTACACGTTTCCAGATTTTCACCAGTTTAGTTGCGTTGAGTAGTCAATTAAATATGTAGCTTTTGGGGCTTTACACTCTGCCAAAAAAGGTAAAGTTTTAAGCTTTCATTGTGAGCCGTGTTGCTTGTACCCTTTAGCTAATGCTAACAAGATCGAGGATTTTGATGAAATAATTAAATTTTTTTGATCAATCAAATTGTAATCTTCTTACAATATTTTACGAAACTGGAAAAAAACATTGACTTGATAACACTTAACACATAACTGTAATGAAGTTGATAACATAATGAGTCTAGATTAAACTAGAACTACCCATATTCACTATGTACGAATACTACCTATTTTTTCAGATTCCTCGGTTGTAAAATGTCATACCCTTGGTCAATATTACTAACACTTTCGCCATGCAGTCATCAGTACGGGAATGACAGGTTTTCCCTAATGTCACACCTAAATATACTAAATGATAAAAGTCATTAAAATGAGAGCATGAACAAATGGACATTGTCAACAAACTCTCAAGTTTCATATCGTATCTTCTCAGTACACTACCATCTTTTATTTATGTAGCCATCCCTCGTAATTTATTATTCTCAATCTAAATGACTTTTCTGACACAAATACATTTATTTCACATCCAAAGGTTATTCATGTGTATGTACTTTAACTCCAAAACATAGAACTTGCTGCGTTATAATTGTCTCACTTGTATCATGCATACGTTTTTCAGAAAAACAGTTCTACTTCCCAGTCATATAGATTTTAAACTTTACGGAAAATCTTGCCCCGTTTCCCTTCTCTGTCACTTACCTATTTTGCAAGCATTACGACTACATATGAACGTAAACGCCCGTTTAAGATACTATATTGCGGGATTTGACTTACTAACTTCAAATTGTCATTTGATACAATTATGATAAACAAAAATCGGACGAGAAATCACAATTTCGCAAGTGGAACATGAATAAAATTCCATTTGCTCTGATTTTCAGACAGGTAGACAGGATACATTTGCATAAAACTTGGTTCGAATCAGCTTATTATAATTTTCCATGTAGTAAAAAATTTGTAATAAACTGATGAGCGACTAACGCTTCTTTACCATCTAAACATGAACGTACTTATATAAAACTTTTTATGACTCTATTTTATCTCTTTCATTTTATTATCCCGTTCAAATGTCTACAACATATAACATACCTAGGTAGATATAACCCAATTTTCTGTCAAATTCACATTCAAATATATATCACACACGTATGCACATTTCCATTTTAATGCAAGCATACAAAAACATCAAACGTTCAATAAACGTTGTCTTCGATGTCACCTGTTTCAATCCTCAAATGAAAACAGAGACACAAGGAGTACGTCATGCATGATGACGTAACGAGATGGACAGGACCAGAATTCTGGTATTTTGGGTACTTTGAAACAAATTAAACATCATCATCATCATGCATTTAACATCCTTTCTCCATAAAAATCCTCTTGTTTTTCTCGCACATTAGAATTTAGGACAATCACATCGTTGTGGAAGGGGAATACAAACCATCACAAATATACACATGTACAATGTATGTATATTATACATACATTATGTATTACATACACAATATATACGATAAGAATAATGAATAATACAATAAAAATAAGATCTTACAGGTGGGTAAACAATAAAGTGCCGAAGAGTGAAACCAAATCCATTCTGATAACGAGGAATATACACGCATCTCACGACTAAACCTCGAGAACTCTGTAAAAATACACAAGAAAAATACAATTTAATTTCCAAAATTCCATAACATTTTCGATATTGCATTGATTAACTATTTACAGGCAGGTTAACTGTACAGGCTAAACTATGTATTTGTTGCAAAATGTCATCCCTACATTTATCGATGAGCCCGCTACCTAAAATTAGCTCACATAGCACACACATCCATCCCTACAGATTCTTGTGGTCATAAAATTTCTGCTGTTGCACTAAATGCAATAAAAAAAAGGACAGGTTGAATTCCTTTCGAGTTTCTAGCAACTCATTATTGTTTCGACATTGACAATGAAATGGTGCACAGTTTACATTTATTTGAACCTAAATGCGGTTTTAAATGCAAATACAAACAATAGTTCGAATCACAAGGGATATTAATAAAAACAACTCACTAATACACACGTAAAGGCTTGGCGTTGAAATCACAGAGTCATGACTATGTAATGACTCTCTGCTTACGTAAATACACATAGTCGCACTCAGCAAACACAACCATTCTAATTTAAGCATTTATAAATTCAAATTGTAATGGTCAACAAAAGCAAAAGTGAATAATATTTTTTATGATGCTGTCAATAAAATGTATTCAAATCCTTCCATGCCGCATTTAGCTACATCGTAACTACATGAAGTAAATATTGCATTTTTATTTATCCATAGTAATCTTCATCATATTTAGTACCTAATAGGTACTACCTATATACACAGTACACAACACACACACACACACACGCAAGATACACACACACACAAGATACACACGATTACAATTATGATTTTTTGAATTCGTTTTCTACCATTTTAATTATGATAGCGATAGCGAGAGTGTAGGACGAGTTTTACGTTCTATTTCTTATAGTCCATACGTCAAGGAGAGCTCTAGGCCTCAACTTTATTATAATTAAGATAGCTCTAACATTCAAGTTAATTAAAATTCATAATTTTTTTGAATCTGCAGTAATGTGAGTCGCAATGACAATGGAGTTTAAAATGCTAATTTCATTCTGTCGTTTCTCATGCAGTATATTTCACATGTACATTGAAATGCATACGAGTTTGTGAGTGAAACCAGGTGAATCATGCTATAATACTTGTAAGTATAATACAGAGGCGCATGTTCTGAAATCCATTCATATATATTGTGGACGAGTGAGTATCTCAAACTTGCTATAATAATCTACAAATTTTCTCATTATTGTCTTCTTATCTTAATAGGCAAGAATACATTCAAAAAATCTCCTCGCATCTTTCTATCTTTACCGCAATTTCCTCGAATCATTCGAACCTAATTTGAATTTAATAGAGAAAATGAGGAGCTGTTCATTTTATAGTTAATACGTAATACGTAACCCAACGAGACCACAAACGATGTATCAAACTGAACCTGAAGAAAGAATGTGACACATGTGTTGAAGTAAAAGAGCAAGCCACGACCACAAATATACAAATAATCATCAACATTAACCTTGTAAACGTGGAGCTAACTACCAACTCATTAGCACTAGAACTATAAGAGGGCATGTAGGAAAACAAATTTCGTAACAACGTAAAAAAAGTTTGTATTTCAACAAAACCTGCATCGCATCTTTGCTTCCATCATATCATGTGAACACAATAATAGACAAATCGGGTCTCTACTACCGGATAATACAAGAAAGTGCGATTACAATTTAGGAAAAGCAAACCAACCTTATTCGTGGCGAATTTACTGAATATCTATTAAAATCAATACACAACTTGAACATGGATTCTACTTTGATAGAACTTGAACATCACAATTTTTAAATTGTGTGTTTCAGTGCGACTCACATAATGATAATATACTGAAAATTTTCACAACACAACCAATTCGCAGCACAGAAAAGTCAGAAAAAACCAAATGCACACTTTTTTAAAGTAAAAAAATTTGTCATCGAAATTCGTCAATTCACTTTCCGTATCCTTTTCAATTCTCATTCAGCAAAAATCAGAATTTTTCACCATAGTCCGAGTGCAACTTTAATTACACAATAAGTAACAAAAAATGATGAGCTAGTTCCACAGCACACCAACTAAAACTTTTGACAATCGCAACTTTAGCTATTCAGTAGGTACTCAACTCGAGAAGCGTCACAGATGGCAATCACAAACACCCAATTTTGTACAGAAAACTGAACTCTCTAAACTGAGACAACTATTACGTGAGAGGAGCCAGCCTCCACATACACACCACCATTAATATAATTTTCACATGTATATATTTTAAACACCACACAATTCATCCGAGGAATACAATTTGATGCCTTCCATTTTTTTCCTCCAAAAATAAAAACCAAATCAGCACAAATGTTGTACTAATAATACAACAGTCTCAAGTTAAGAAACCTGTGGCCTCTATATAACTTTAAATTCTCATATCGACACAAAAGCACAAGTCAGGCACAAGACATAGCTGAGGATTAGCAAATAGATTTTAGCATTGCACACACAACTCTGTATATTATAACAATATAATAATCAGGCACTCTCGGCTCTCTATTCTTACGCTCACTGTTCTGTTCAAAAGTCAGTCACTCACTGTTGTTCCTCGAGAGACGAAATGCCTACGCAAGAATACGCACCTCAAAAGCGCACACAACAATGCCATGCCTCCACACTTGAAAACTTGACGAGAGAGAACATTATTACCATACAGTAGAATAGAAATGCACTGTGTGTACACGTCTGTACATAGGTATATGTAGAGTTAGAAACTCTGTTGGTTGGCTGCATAATGATATTCGCTCTGGCTCTGTCTCTCTATTCTGTCGTCAGTTAGGCAAATATGTCTAGTATCTGTATACACGTGCACAACCTAAAAGTATAACTACCTACATAGTAAAATGCTACAATAGGGATATTCGTATTCCTACTGTATAGTACAGTCTGCAAAATGGAAAGGTGTGTGGAAATTGCCTCAAGCATCGTCATCAAATCGCCTATTCGCATCATCATCCGTATCGTATCCGTAACTCACTCATTACCGTTTTTTTTCAAACTTCCAATTCCAAATACAAAAACAGAATTCCCACTCCAGATTCACCATCACATCCCAACCAACCACAGATTTTGCTAATGCTGCTTCAACTCAACTCAAAAGCAGCATGCAACAAGAGATATAAAAAAAACTTTCACGATATTCCCATCACAAAAAATCCAAACAAATAATACTGCTCTCTATAATCTCAACTCATGATCTTTCTGTATTCATCATCCATGTAGCTATTCAAAAAAAAACTTTCTGTCACATTATGCTACGTTGCTACAGAGTGAATTAAAAACACTGTCCAATGTGCGCAATTTATTTTTTTTTCATTTTTTATTATTAAAAATAATGGTTAAACGTAAAGCTCAAACAAATTTTATACTTTTTAAACAGGAAATTGTAACATTATGTAGCATCAACTCAAAATAAATCCCCGTATATTTTCCTGGACTCCTCCTGTACACAATAGAGAAAACATCTCCACATTATCAAGTGCGTACGTCACATTCATACTTTTTTAACTTAATCCGATCCAGTCATCATTAGTTTTGATTCAATCAATTGAATGCTCATTGTATATGCCTGTGTGGGACTTCTTGTCAATATATATGAATGCCTAAATCAATTTGAACAAAACTGGTAAATGGCTACTGCTACACAATGTACGCAGTCCTTAGCACGTCATTACGGAATACTCTCCTCACAACATTAACATTTCACAAATGCCGGATTGCTAGCACACGTTTAATCATTTAATCTCTACATGCAGTTTTTTGTTTGCCACCAAATCTTTACCTTGCCTTGATTCACCCTTACACGCTCCTCTGCATCACATTTCTATGATTGATTATGCTCACATAGAATGAAACTCTTCAAGGAAATAAGGCGATTCAGTGGAACGAGATTGGTACAACTACCATATCACAACTACCGTCAGTACAATACAACTACTATACCTACCTCCAACTGACAAAAGATACACTGCATAGATAAAAACAAAAAGGAGTCAAAGTACAGCACATGTAATGGCGAGAATATTTATTAAAAAATAACATGCTATGCAGTAATAATAATATTTAATAATACCTCACCAGCAATGCACAATCATATTGCATTAGACTGCATTTCATCTAAACTACCAAGAGCTCAATACCAAGACCAAAAATCCACATTAGTAATCAAAATATGAACAAAATAGTACACAGCACACACATACAGTAGATACTAGGAAACGAGAAAAAAATTACATGCTCTATCCAACTTGAAAATCCTAAAACATGTATGTATAATATATATATATTATATATATCCATAATTATGGAACAATCAAATAATAACAATAATAATGATAACAATAATTTACTCTCAACTTGGACAGAGGTACACGCCGTCGGCCATGCAAAAAAACATTGTAGGATAAATAATTCCAACCATTAGTTTGTAATTCGTACTTTATAATTCGTACTTTTACCAAAAGTCAAAGCCAAAAAAAAAACTTTCAGCTGACAGCTTTCTAACTCCTGAATCTGAGCTTCAGATTCAACTTTACAATTTCACTACAAACACACTCTCTCACACACTTCTATCTCATTTACAGTCAGAGTACTTCATCTCAATCACACACATGCAAATTTCCATTTCAATATACACAGAGTACAAACAAGGCTTTATTATTTGACTTGCCCAAAGTCTTCGTCATGCCAAACCATATTACATTTGCATTTGATGTCTTCTAAAAAGACAACGTCACACACGCACCAGTTTCACGCAATATTATAGAAACAAGACGTGTGAACGTGAGCCTATGGGCTCTATGTACCTATATTAAATTTCCTCATTTACACATCTAGTCTCAACTACCTTCACCTAAGCCCGTACTGACAATGTGCGTACACTGCGTACACACACCAAAGTTTGCGCTCACAACATAACCACGATTCGTGCAGAGATAATATATAATTTAAATTGTTAACCATCAGCTCGCTATAACATAGAAATGAGTTCTAATAGTTTGCTTTTTTTTACAAGGAACACATTGGCAACTGAATGAATGTCATATGATATATCCAATGAACCAAGGAAAAGACTATCCATATACAGTATACTTTTGATAATACGAGAAAGCAAATAAAGACAAACACAAAAAAATCATTCACTTGACGCCGTCCACGTTTAGCTTAACACACATGCACACGCATTACAAAGCTAATCGCTTGTGGCTACATTATATTGTCAGAATATAGTTAAACGTGCGGGTGGTCAACAAATATATATAAAAAAATTGTATACAAAAGCCTGCGAGTCGTAACATGGCTAGAATAAACTGCCACTTAAAGTAGAGAATGTTAACGGTCTCGTATACTTTATACAGACACATACATACAGGTTAATTGAGTATGAGCAAAATAGATTTTTTTTTATTCTGATTTCTGATAAAATAAATTTGATTGCGAATGACAAATGGCAAGAAGGATCACTTTCCCATACTCAAAAGACTGAACAATAAAATGCGATTATAATTTCATCATGTTCTTTTTTTGCGTCTTTTTCTATAAATTCTTTCGTTATTAAAATTGAAAGTCTATATAATATATATATATATCGGGAAGCCACAAGATTAACTGACAATGAGTGGATACTTTTGCCACAGGCATATGATTTAAGACATTTAAGAATCGAGATCTTATGCACACGACTTGTAAACTTATTGTAAATTGTTACTATCTGCTACTGCCTTTGCTTTATCTCCACAGGCTATGTTCGTACAATTTCATTTAGTATTCTAGTAATCGTGGTATTTGTTCATCACAGATTACATATTCTAATTATGTGTCACACGAGCTAGAATGTATATGAAAAACCCTCGTCCAAAACTCTGAACCCTTAACACAGATAGAGAGAGATAATCAGGTGTGGTTCTGTCCTTTTCTACATGCTAAAAGAACAAGCTGGAGAAGAGAAATATTTCGTTATTATAATAAAAGAAACATATATACTATACACATATCTAGAATTTTGACAGAAAGAGTGGACATGTATAACAATTAATTCACGTTCTTTTACCATACACGCTGAAAGACACATAAATTGTGTGTTTATGAAAAACAGCATGCCTGCAACGCACAATTCTTGTCTAACCAAACAATCGTAAGTCTTATTATCTCATTTCTAACTTTACGGCTTTCGCTTTTCCTTTGAGTTGTATTCAAAGCTTGTATACATAGTTTTGACACTCTTCCCTTCTACAACTACAACTATACGACTTTGTAATCTAGTCGTAAGTCTCAAATCAAAATTTTGTTGCACATTATTCTGTCTATTGATCACTGCGCTTCAAGTATTTCTTCCTTGTAGTCCTTGCCCATGCTCCAATTGCCCTGTGTGTTTTTGTTTCAGTTCATATGTAACATGGTTGAAACTGTGTAACATTGTAACTAAATCATGGGAGGCTATTCAGTGCACAATATTTAATTCTGAATCATCAAATCATTTCTATAAATATAAAAAGTATGACAAATACGGAAAGATAATGCTCTAAAGTTGATATTGACATTTTATACTCTTTTGCCATAATTCACAACATTATGAGCTTACAGAAAAAAGAACCTTCTCATTTTCATGAAAATCCGATACGAATACTGTGTTGCGGAGCCAAATTTTTGCAGCTTTTGCCAGCTGTGCTGTATCATTTGATCACTCTAATTCGCGTTTCTCTATCCCACACAAACTCACATAAAAACTATAACATGGTATGAACTCGAAATAAAACTTCAACAAACATGCATAGAATTAAAAAATTTACTCTACTAACCAATCTCACCCTCATTTTTTTTCACCAATAAAAAAAAATCCTCATCGACTTGACCTTAAAACTCATAAAAATAATCAGACGCGAACAAAATTCGCCAATCATCCAAAAGTTGCAATGTAATATAATCTGCATTTCGCCTACACACTCAGTCATCGTCGCTCCATGCTCACTTCACAAATAACAAATAAAAAGAATTGTTCACAGAGACATTTACTGTCCAGCGAAAGCCCAAAATATGCATACATAATAGTCATAAATAGAGACAAAAAAATCCTTCGTGGGAAACCAGTATTAAAATCAAATGCTGTCAATAATACAATCACAGTACGTAAGTCAACTCGCAAGGTCATCGTGAAATACTCCTACAGATTACATATGTACATTTGTGAATATTTTACTTCCAAGTTACAAAGCAATTAAAGACTTTTACCCACTGGAAATGTTTTTGCAGAGTGCCAAGATATATATACGTCAGATATGTAATATGGAATCAGGTGTCTTGACGATAGTTTCCAGGAGAGCTATTTCATATCAAAACAGAAGCTGGCAGTTAATTTCCGTGTTAAATTCCAGAACCATCCCTTGGGCATGTTCTAATACTTTTCTACTACATACTTGTTTCATCTATAGAAATTCATGGGATTTAGAGTACACATGTCAATTCCATAGAATGAACTAAAATTCTTTACGTGAATTTGCTCGTTTCTAGTTATCCCCTCACAATTCGTAGAAAATCAAGATTGGATATGAAAATAAAATAATCACTTTTTTATACATTGCAGAGATCTTCTCATACATTGTACGTATACATACGTTTCAGTATAATAGATATAAAAGAAAAAATAGCATTAGTCAGGTGAGTTCAACCGAAATACAGAGTCTTCATACATGATGTACATGGCGAAACATTTAAAAAACACAGAGAGAATTTCTCGCACAATGTTTCTTTCTTAGAACTCTCTCACTATGGATGTGAAAATTGGCAAGAGAGAAATGACGACTCAAGGCATCGTTCGTTATTTCACATAGTATTACAGTTTCTATCCTTTCCGATTTAATGTTATATTTTTTTGTCCTTCTCATCCACTTCCCTTTTTCTTTGACTTTACACAAAAGATCTCTGTTTTTTTTCTAGGCAATACAGCCAACAACAATCTCAATTGGATTCACCATACATGTATCATATCGTTCGTGAAACTCCAAAAAGCGCTATAGCCGAAATGGTTAATTCTAAAAGGACCTATGTGCTCAGTGGAGTA
>JAIUND010001146.1:0-41488 GCA_034699125.1 Gisinianus flammeolus
GGAAAGTTCAATGAAAATTCAAAATCGAACGATCCCACTCCTCTTTTGCCGGACTCTAAAAATGAAAAAATGAAAAAATGAAAGCAAAAAAATTGTGCATCCTCTCTAATAGGATTTCTTTCCTGACGAGAGCATATATAAGAGATTCTTCAATGAAGCCGGCTGGTTTGTGGCTGATTTGGATTTTTCAAAAATCATTTAATATTTTTTTGGAGATTTACTATTTTCCTATACGATTTGTGATTTATAAGTTTCAACTCAACTTTGTAATTAGTATTATTACATATTATTGCTGCTTTTTCGGGAAATTATTACAATTTGTGTAATTATGAACCTTTCTCTTGGTGTGCAAACTGTATAGTTGAAATACAAAAGATTGTCGTGAACACTAAAATCGTACACATGGTTAACATGTGCTGTGAATAAGCTCACGCATAAATTAAATTATATACAAAAAAGGTAAAAGTTACGTATTTACTCAAATATTTTTATAAAAAATAGACATTTGAGTGCCAAAATGGGAAGATCGTCAAAGGATAAACGGGATATTTTCTACAGGTTAGAATACTAATTGTCTAATAAATGTCAAAAATTTAATGTAATTGTATTTTTGGTTATAAGCTTACATCTTTACTTAAATATTACAATTTAAATACTTACAGATTAGCAAAAGAGGAAGGTTGGCGAGCAAGAAGTGCATTTAAATTACTTCAAATCCAGGAAACATTAAATATTCTTGACTCTGTGACCCGAGCTGTTGACCTGTGTGCTGCCCCTGGAAGTTGGAGTCAAGTTTTAGCTCAAACTTTAAAGCCTAAAGATGAAACGGTTGGCAAACCTTATATTGTAGCTGTTGATCTTCAGACAATGTCCCCGATTCCGGGTGTCAAATGTATCAAAGGAGATATTACTAGTGAAGAAACGGCCAATCAAATCAGTAAGTGTTGTATTAAGATTAAACAAGTTTGAAGTAGTAAATAATTACATATTACATGGATATACTTAAATACGTATACATGTAGTAATTAAGTTATTTTTATTTACTGTATAGTTGACGCTCTGGGTGGGTCCAAAGCTCAAATCGTTGTTTGTGATGGTGCTCCAGATGTAACAGGATTACACGAGCTAGATGAGAGATTACAAAGTCAACTTTTATTTGCTGCTCTCAGTATAGCTACCTGCATTCTTGAAGAAAATGGTACTACCACATAAGGATTCAGATTCTTACATGAGTATTATTTTAAATAATATTCTGATACATATTATGCATGTATTTAATACATTGTAAGTATGATATTTCAATTTTTTCTTTTTGTATAGGTACATTTGTCTCGAAATTCTTTCGGGCGAGTGATGAAGGGATTCGATTTAGTTTTAGCAGAGTGAAGTATTTCTTTGAGGATGTTACTTTAGCCAAACCGAGAAGTAGTCGAGCTTCTAGTATGGAATGGTAAGTCTTCATTGTTGAAAGGACTACGTACTATATTTATGATGTCTACATAATATTTATTGTAAAAAATAAACATACATAATGTAATTCCTCTTTGGATTTTAGTTTCATAGTCGGTCGTAAGTTCCATTTACCTCATGGGTACACACCAAAAGTTGCATTTCCTGAGTGGCCAAGAAACATGATGATAGAGTCCGCAGAAATCCCCTTTGTGACGTGTGGAGATCTTAGTGGTTTCGACTCGGAGACGACTTATCCTCTCCCTGATGACTATGTATGTCGAGATCCAGTTCAAAGTCCAATCGATCCTCCCTATGCTGCTGCAGTTTCACTCAAGAAAACTGAAAAATTATCTAATAAAACAAGAGATTCAACTAAAGAAACTACAGAGGTAGATCAAGTTTTGCAAGAAGCAAAGTTTTCCAGCAATACTGAAAAAATTAATAATCAAATTATTGTGGAGAAAATTGAAAATTTGAAATTTCATACACCAACGGAATCAAAAGTCGACTCTTCAGCTGTAAAATATAGTGATACAATATCCACTTCAAGTAATGTAGACAAATCAGTTCCAGTAACTTTACCAAAATCCTTTTCTGGTGGTAACGTTTTTGAAATGAAACCTGGACGACCACAGGTAAATAATTAATGTTAAATAATTCAAACTTAAAAATAAGATACAATTGATACAAAAGATACAATTGTCATAATTTTACTGTGAATTGTAAATGTTTAATGATGCTTAATATGTGTACAGAAAGAACAGTGGAGTAATCTCGATACAAAATTAAGTGCTACTACAAAAGAAGCTGCTGCTAATACGACGGAATCGTCCATCATAGAAAACTTGAAGAAATTGATACCTTCTTCTCTAGACAGTTTTATTTTAGAACCTGAAGCCAAAAGCCTTGGACTCAAAACTGAACAAGAAATTTTCATGACTGTTCACCTGAGTTTCCGGTGAGTATTTTAAGTTTACATTCTTATTCTCATGTTTTCACTTAAAATTACAAATTAGTAGTGAATAATTTGGATCATTTCAAAAATAATTTTCCAGCGGGGGCTTGGAAATCATTTTTGGGGGAAAGAAGGAACTGAAAGCAGAACTACCAAATCCTCGAGAAGGAGAAAAATGTGAGTACATTTCAAATTGCAATTAGAAAAAAGAAATATTTACAGGGCTTGTAAAGTTTTTAGAGAGTTGTAAAAACACCATGTACAAAATTTCTTTTTTTCTATGATAATCTTGTTGCGGAAATTTAGTCAGTCAAGGCAAATTGATCCACAAATATAATATAGTTAAATAACTATAGCCATAGCAATATTGCCATTGTTTGCTATACAACATGTTAGTATTGACATTCACTATCGGAAGAAAAACACTCGCCGTTTTTTTTCTTTTTCCCCCATATTTGACGTTTACAATCTCCTGAACATACAAAGTGATGTTCCAATGGTATAATTCTCAAGTGTTGCAAAAAAATACGTTATGTACACTAATACATTATATAAAATGTGAACGGATAGTAATACTCTGTCATTATTGTTGGATTGGGACAAAATGACTTGTCATTCATTGTGATTTTTGTGATTTGAAGGGACAATGGAACTCCTGCTCGAGTGGATGAAGAACAATGTAATTGAGGAACGTCCAGAGTTGTTCATCAAGGATGGGGACATGTAAGTCTAACTGAATTTCTTGTTCTTCTTGTTTTTAGTACTGAATGTACATGGTGCATAGTATGCACTGCATACTCAGAACATACATGGGTAGATGTAAGTACGTGTACATGGAAAAATCTACAGTATTTGTGCAAGCTAGGAAGTCCCTGTCCGAATTCAGAATTCCAGAGAAAGAGATACAAGAGAGAGGCTCACAGACGGACAGACACAAAGAAAGAACTTCTAGTGAAAGCAAAGCTGAGTGAGGGGGACAGAACTTGAAGAAATAAAAGTTATAGCATTCATATTTCTACTTCAACAACAGGAAGGGAACGACATACAGACAGTCACACTCATTCGCTCTCTCCATCTCTTCCGTTGATTGTCGATTTCTGGAAACGTTGTATAAGCATGAGAAAAAAATCTTTTACTTCCGCCAATAATGTGTTTTACTCTCTCTCGTTTTTTTTTCTTTGTCTGATTTCTAGACGACCCGGAATTCTCATCTTCGTCAATGACACGGATTGGGAACTATTCGTAAGTCTCCTAATGTTTTATTATTAACTTTATTCGCTATAATAATGTGCCCATCTCAGTGTCTAGTTTCTCTATTCAAGCGTAATTTTTGTGGACATAAAATTTTCATATAGTTAATAGTTCCGTATATACATAATAATTTAATAATATATATGTATGTCTAAAAGTTAATACTCATTGTTTATTAGCTCAGGATTTGGTGCTTATGTGTAGAGTCCACTGTAGACTACAAACAAGGTTAATAGTAGTTGAAAGTAGTTGACGGAATATCTAAATAATTCATTTTCGAAGACCCAAAACAATTTTCACTTAATTTGTAATTTATAATTCACAGTTTGCACCCAGGGAAAGTAAAGTAATAATAATTTTAGACAACTTGATTGTACTATATTAAATGGGTTTTAATTAGACTCTAGACGTGATAAGTTAATATGAAGTTACACTATTATTCCTTTACATTTCCCCCCTCATCGTAAGTGCCTCACGTTAGCATTCAAATTGTGAGCTTTTTAGCGGTGTTGTTGAGTTAACAAAGATTTATTTACAATTTGCATGTTTCCATTTCTCCTCATCTCTCATCATCATCATCATCATCATTAGTCCTTGTTCGAGTAATTTACTATGCTCCGTTTATTACTACTCTCTCTCTCTCTATATCCCAAATTCCCCATATCAGTATCAGTTTTGAATACAAACAAAGAGACAAATATATATTGGAAATGAGAATACTCATCATACTTATTACGGATTCTTGAGCGTTGACGAGGATAAGTTTTAGCTTTAGGAAAGAAAAAAATAGGAAGGAGCTCAAACTACTCACACTCCCAATTTCTAAAAAGTATATACAATAAATGCACTGAATAACATGTCTGTTGTTCACTCGAGTGTATGTCTAAAGTGTGTGTATATAATGTAATATAATACATACATGTTCTTACATATTTGTGTCTGGATGTGTAGGAAAAATTGGATTACGAGCTGGCTCAAAATGACAGAATATCATTCATATCAACTCTTCACGGTGGATGACGTGAGTCAAGAATTTTCCACGGCTACATATACGAAGGAGAGAGCTGTGTGAAGATTCTTCAGTCTCTCATCCAGCCGCCTCCTCCTGATTTATTAAAGATTCCCGATCGATAAACCACCCAAAATCCAGAGATCTAGCAACCACCACCTTCAATTTATAGTCGTCTCTTTCTACAGCATCAACATCACCAACCAGTGAAATGAACATACCGATCGTCATAACATTGCATTAACATCCAACTCAACAACATGAAAGTCAACACACTTCCCATTAGTTAACTTTCAACTCAATTTTTGTACACTTGGAATTGAGATGCATAACACTGCAAACAGAAAATATACTTCAACTGTGTCATGCAAGAGACAAGTTTTTCCTGTGTACGGAGTACGGATAATACGAATCCGGAAGATTTTGATGATTTTCAATGTGTATACTGTATACCTTTCTTAAGAATTAAACTGTGAATGTTTTTATTTGTGTATGCGCGCATTCAAGAATCTGAATACCTGATATGTTCAGAATCTGACATTCGTTTTATGCTAATTTTTTTACAAATATTATGAAAGACGAGTGTTCGATCGTTCGTGCTTCTTGTTGTCGGTAATATTTTGTTGTTTTTTTTACGATGACAAAATGTAATATAGAAGATTCTGGAAGAAAATCATTAAAGTTTCATACACATTTATTTTTCAGCTTCATTTCGTCTCTCAAGTTATTTCATTTTACTTTATTATATCATAGTAGAACACATTTTGTATATTGCTCGTATAAAAAGAATAGTTTGTCGAATGTCTGGATGTAGAAATGGATGAAAATTCTCGTTTGTGTAGTAGTTGATACTTAATATTTTTGTTAAGCACACTCTTGTCCTCTCACTTTACTTTTAATCTGGTATCAAATGACATTTCACCTTGAAAAGATCCCTTCGTAATGGGATCTTCATCACTTTCAAAATCTTCAATCTCCATAGACAAGATTTCCTGCAGAAAAAAATTGGATTATTTTCTAATCTATTTCCCTACAGTTTACAGATTATCCTTTCCAAGTGTGAACTTTCTCCTATTCTTCATCATCATCATCATTATCATGATTTTGAATCCATGTACACTCACTTTCTCATCCTGATAATATCAGGCTGATATATGTATCATAAATCATAAATCATACATGTGATGATATATAATAGTTTTATAAATCATGTATAATACACACATGCGAGTTTATTTAATGTAATATTTAATTACCTTCAAACTTTATAAGTTTACCTTCCCATTGCCACCCGTATATAGCATGAAAAAGTCGCAAGTTTCTCTACCAGTTTCTATCCTCACACACGTTTTATTAATGTACTTTGTTTTGTCTTTTTTTTTCTACCTCTTTTTAAATCTTGTGTGCTTCTTCCTCAAGACGTTTTTGTCGTTTTTTTTCCTGGCATCATTTGGTATTGTCTTGGGATGGGCTTTTCCTTTTTTATTTTGAATCTTGAGAGATTTTTTTTTCTCCAAGACAATTTGACAAATGTGGAAATTATACAGAGGAAAGATTTATGTAACATGGAGTTGTATTGACGTGACACAACTTGTGTCACTGGATCATTTTTCGACTTTCTCTCCGTGTTCATCCGCAAGTTTTTGTGACTGGGATGAAAACTTGAAAACTCTCTAAACGAAGGTAGTACGCCTATGTAAATACACCAGGCAATGTCTATGCATGAAATTCTCTCTACACTTTTCCCCTAAAGAGTTGAGAGTTTTTTTTAAGCTTATGAGCATAATTTAAATTTAGGATTTTTTTTTTATTTGGTCAAAAACTGTCACAATGTGTTGTCGTCAAAAAAATGTACGAGCAGAATATTGTCGGCTCGTAGTTCTATCTGTATTTCTCTAGTACATATCTGCTGAACTCGCAGGGGTATGCACTGACTTTTTTGTATAATAATATTGAAATTGAAAAGAGTATCGAGGAAAAAACCAAAACGTCACGGAAACATGTTGGATGATGGCTATATTTTGCATTGTAAATACTTACCTATCATACATGCATGCGGAAATGCGGACTATGCGGAGCATCGACGACACAATATCCATTTTGTATTATCCTTAAACTTTTCACTTCGTGTCATTATCTCCTCGTCATATCTCAGTTTTTCCTCTCTACATACTGATATATACAGATACAGATATACAGAGTACATACAGATATACTCCATCAAAGCACAAGAGAAGGGGCGTTTTTTCACTTTTACTCTCTTTCTTTTACGCCGGAACTTTGATAAATATGATGATACTGAAACGCGTATGTTGACAATATAACTATGAAAATGAAATTATGCAAACTTACTCCAGACCCTGACGCTACTTTCTCTCTTTTCCTTTGCCATTCCTGGTTTTCTCTCCGTCCTCTTTTCCGATGAAAGACAAACGATAAACTGTGCGTTAAAGAGAGAGCGAGAGTGAGAAAGAAAGAAAGAGACTAAAAAATACCACAAACTCATACGTATACATGTATACAAAAAATGATGCATTGTCATGTTAGCCGACACTCTAAACATTCTACAGCAACAGCATGCATACTATTGCATACATAGAATATAGTAATACAATACTATACATACATCATGTAACGCATATTTTTATTATAGCTATGGCTATTTCCCAGCCAGCTCCAAAATAAAATAAAAACCTCTATCATGAAAAGCCATCTATAAAATATTCATCATTTTATGATACTCCAAGAGAGCGAGAGAGAGAGAGAGAGAGAGAATGTAGAAACGCGCGGAACAAGAGTTTACACTTTACACACCTTATTTTCCTCCTGTCTTTTTTTTTTCTTTCTTGTTGTATATTTTATTATTTTATATTATAGATTTAGGCTACATTGAACACTTTTTCCCGTTTGCCAGTTTCCCTACAACACAAAATTACATATCCGCCGCATTCTCCATATAGTTTCATTACATTTTGGTTCTAAATTCCTCTTTTGTTTTCCCATCTTTTACATTACCATATATTGTAGTTTTGTATCCGTATTTAGTTTGCTAGTTTGTATTCGTAGACGGTCGAGTGTGTGTCGAGAGTCGACTAGGAAGTTGCTGGTTTAAAAGGATGATGTCATGGTCGCAATTTTGTACTCAAAACTCAAAAGTCTGTTGGTCTACATATTATATAGAAAATGGTTGTATGTATATACAGTAGTAGCTACTTACGATATGCGTAATATTTTGTATTATAATTTATAACATTACGTGTGAAAACTCATGACGGACTTTGTACTCGTTTTCCTTTTTCTGCTCCTTCCTGGACTTTCGTTTTGGCAAGTTTGGACACAGTTGGGGAAAACGGAGAAACATCAGAGTTGAGCTTTTACTTTACACGCTCTTCAAAATTATAATATGAAATGGTATGCGTATGTTGTCATTTGTGGGCATGATGGTTCTGCCATGATGATGGCTTAAAAGGAAAATATTATTAGCCACACACGCCATACTCCATACTCACTACACACAACACACTATACAATCTACCCGTCAACCATAAACCCAGGAACGAACGGACGACTGTATAAAAAAACTGTAAAAAAAAAAAAACCTTTTGCCTTTTACTTTGTGCCTGCTTTCCACTTCCACTTCCACCTCCTCAAACTCTCAACTGATCCATGTGTGTACACGTACACACATTCCTTGTATACAAAGTCTATAGGATGGACCCACATTACACACACAAACACGATATGAGGATGAGAAGAACGAACCCAAACCCAAAACGAAAATGACATCTAAGGCGTAAACTTTTTTATAGAGATTTTTTTTTCTACCCAGGGTAAATTGTAAATTCGACTTGTGAATAAAACCAGAATGTATACCTTTTCCCTTTTTTTTTTATTTTTGTCCGTATTATATTATTATTGTTGCTCGTGTTTGTATTTTTTTTTTTAAAGGAAAATGTGGAAAGTTGAATGCAATTCTGTATAGTCTGCAAGTCTGCTTACTTCTTCCTTCATTTCTCTAGCTATGGAAATAGAAGAAGAAAAAAATGTTACATAAAAAATATAAAATATAGCAGACAGACAGGGAGATAGAAAGAGAGCGAGAGCCAGAGCGAGAGAGAAAGGAAGAAAGTTACGTTGTAAAAAATATGAGATGATAGAATGTAGCGGAGGTTAAATGGATAAAGTGCCACATCCATAAATTCATTCATCGAGAGGTGAAATAGATAGATAGATAGATGGCTGGGTAGATAGTTTGACGGTTTTTGCTTGTCGAGAAGGCACGATGAAAACGAAACGAGAGAGAAAGTGATAGGAAGCAAGGGAGGGAGAGAGGGAGAGAGAGAGAGGGAGAGTGAAAGAGAAAGGAGGAAACCCGAAAAAAGAAATTCCACTTACACACTTACACTTGCCAAAACCCCAGTCCAAACCGAATGTGAAAAAAGGGAGTGAAAGTGCTGGGCTGAGTAAGAGACAGAAAGGGGATGAGAGAGAGAAAGCAGATATGGGTAGACGTTGCGGTAGGTGGCCTTGGTAGTGGCAGAGTCTCAGTCTAAGAAGGCGGGTAACGAGTACTACTACACAAAGAAATGAAGAGATGAGATAAAAAACGAGGCAGAAAAAAAATCTGAAAAAAATCTGAAAAAAAAGTAAACTTATAATGTACGTAGACTTGAGAGGGAGAGGAAGACGGAGAGTGGTGACTTAGCCTGGATAGACATGAACAAAAGGGGGAAAGATCTGTGGATTTGTGGATTTGAGTTGCAATGCAATGCCACACTGGATGAGATTGAGATTCCGGCTGATTGTGAGATGGGATGAGCTGAACTGAACTGAACTGACTTGGTCGGTATACTGTAAAATATGGGAAGAGAAAAAAAGAGAGAGAGAGATGGAAAACGATGATGTGTGTATCGATTTTGGGCCACTGCCTCATCGTCAGAACTCTTCCGACCAGAAACATTTAGCTGCCTTAGTTTAGCTGCCTTTAGCACACGGCCATCAGCAAACCCCAAAACACAAATGTAATGCATAAAATATTACACACACTCTCACCTCTCTCTCTCTCTCTTTATGTTCCAACGTCTTTCTTCCCTCCCCCCAAAACACAGTCAAGTTTGTCTTTCAACTAATTGTACATAATCTCTGACTACGAACAGCGAGGAGCGGACTCCTTCTTTCCATGTCACCTTTTTTATCCACAACACACACATTCGCAAGTCGCCCAACACTCTCACGTTTAGTCTAGCGACGGCTTTCTACTTTCCCTTTGTCTCACATTAAAATTAAAGTTGTAGAAAGCGATGAGCGTTCATCTAAAACCCAAAACAGCTCCTTGGTTAATTGCTTAAATAATTTACTGCCACCTCACCTGCTCGCTTTCTTTCCCTCCATTTCCAATTCCATTTTAATTTCCCTTTTAACTTTCTCTTTTCTCCCTTCTCTTCCGTACTACTTTCTCCGGGTACGGGAATTTAAAAACCTCCTGAATGTAAATCCCATGGAATCTACGTACAACGAGTGAAACTGGACATTGACTATAAAATGCACAATCAACTCTAAATCTGAAGCCACTACTAAACTAAACAACTACAAAACTACACTCACAGATAAATGGATGCTTGCAGGTACGGACAATTTGATTTTGTCGTGTCAACACCATGCTTTCCTTTTTCCTTTAGTGTTTCGACGACCTCAGGTTGACAGCTAAAGCTCAAGCTCGAGGACAAGGGAAAGCCAAAAGCTTTCTCCTCTCCACATAAACGAAATTATACAGGTATGTTTGGGATTCCTGCTGTCCTCCATTCACGTTTCATGCGGTTCCATGTCATTTGTCCGAGAAACTTGCTGGTTCTCGTCATGTTGGTTGGTTGACAGGAGACAAAGTATCTGTTGCTCCGGGTCTATTGTGTTTTCCTCCTTCGTTTCACACAGACAGACAGAGAGACCGAGAGACAGACAGACAGACCGAGGACAGAAACTCCTTTCACAATCCGAATGCCTATACTCGAAACGGAAGGAGAAGGGCGCGCGTGGGTTGGGTTTATGTGTGTGTGTTTGTTTAGATGGAATAGATATGGATAATTCCATTAATTTGTGTTTCTACACTGCACAAATTTGTGTTGATTGTACAATCAGACTATGAGAATGAGAGGAATTAGAAGAGTGAAGAGTCCTCTAATCATTCCCACTAATGGAATCCTTACTAATTCTCACATGTAATTAGGGATTACGAACAACTGTCCTTGATTTCAAAAATGGGCAATTTGTTATGTTGTGTCCTCCGTACTTTGAATTCACAGACAGGATTTAGGATTGAGTGAGTAAATGAGAAGACATTCTTCTCGATTGAGCATTTGGACTTTGGACAGTTTTAGTTTTAGTTTTAGTTTTTTGGCTCGACTACTCGACTATTCGACTCCGTGACGACAAAAGATGAAGATACATTCAAGGCCAGGAAACTTCCACTTTCATTTCTATATCTTTGTGCTGTGGACTGTGTGTGACGTGTGTGTGTGTGTGTGAGGATTCGTCGTCAGTAGTAACGCTTTGAGTTGTATCGTTATACAAAAAAAGTTCATAATGGGAACATACGCTCCTCCGTCCATCCGTGTATACATGTATAAAATTAGCATAGAAATATTTCCTCAGAATCTGGCTAACTCACTCATTCAGTCAGACTTTATATAGACATACTTACATGAATGGAAACAACTATGAGACTGAATGCATGTAAAAGGTATTGGGAATTACTTTTAGTCCAATATTTGTTCCTTCTTCTCCTTGTTCTTCCGTGGAATCCGTTGCCAACTCAAGTAGTAGTAGCCAACTTTAATAGTTAGTTTTCACAACGAGCAAGATTCCATCCATCCTTTTGTATTGTGTATTTTGTGGATTGTACAAATTCTGGGTAGAGCTTACGGTTAGCTTTTTTCCAACTAGGTACATTTAATATACCGAGAGTGAGAGAAAGAGAGAGAGAGCGACACCGTATCCACATTCACATCTACCGTATAAATATAAACTCATTGCATTTTCATCTGAACTCTCAACACATTGCACAATCGTTTGTCAGCTTAGCCTTTTACACAGGGAGATATGGAGAAAAGATAGAAACAAAGAGAAAGAGAGAGAGAAAGGGAGAGACAAGAAACGGAGAAAGTTGTAAGAGAAAACTACTTTCACAGTGACACTCGTGACTGGCTTAAATACTCGTTTTTGTTTTTATGACGATTCTTCCAAAAACTTTGCTATTTCTATCTCCTTTTTGTTTATGCTCATTGCTTACAGATGGACATTTAAGAAGTACCGAGCAAGAAGAGCATAAGGAGAGAGGAAGAGAGAAAAGGAGAAAGAGAAAGAGAAAGAGAAACACCAACTTACATAAATGTATTATGCATCGTTTAACTTGCAAATTCTATTCTGATTTTCCAACTTTATGACTTTCTCTCTCTCGCTTTCTCTTCCTCTCTTGTCGTGGTCCACAGTTGCTTTTCTCTTTCTCCGTTTTTTACTCAGAGTTTTGTTTTCTCTGTAGTCTGTTGTGCTGTGTTGTTGTTCTACATTGGAACACTCGACTTGGGGGGTTCAAAGGCATTTCATTTCACTCCTGCTCAATCTCGTACAAATGTGTTCAACATACGACAGAGAATACGTAGAAAGTCTCTGAGTGTGTATATTATCTGTATATGTAATATGTAATATGTAGCTACAGTCACTTAATAACCTATGACAAAAACAACCAAAGCACCAAAAACAAAACTGACATGAACCTGTAGGTGAACTACATAATTAAATATTTGTGGGGAAGCTTTCAGAAGTATTCTCAATATTTCCCTACCAGGAAAACTAAGTACACAATTGTCTCCCTTTTCCCACATTACATTACAAAAATCTAACCATTGTCCCATTCAAATATACACGGACGGCCGAGGAAAGATAATTTGAATCTGCAAATCTACAGGAATTTATTGTCCCAATAAAATTTGTATCCGTGTCTTCTGAATATAGAAGTTATACATTGAAATATTTTTTGCTCGTTTGTAAGTCGCCTAGAGTTTGGAGTCCAACAAATTTTCTGCACCGAAAAACATAATAGAAATATTTGTAATGGTTTTTTATCTTCAATAAAAAATAAATAATACAATACCATTTTTGATGGATACAGTACTTAGAAAATAGAAAGTCAAAATGAGAAGAAAAAAAAAGCCTTTATTTTCTTGTGAGGAGCAAAAAATAAGAGTGCAAAAAAAATAAAACAATCCACACAACTTTTCACATAATTTATTATTTGTCAGCTCGAGAAAAAAATGGACTGCGAATTAAAGCATAAAGGATAAAATGGAAAGCTTGCCAAAATCCCATCTTATTCGTGGACAGAAAAACACTACGGTAATATTCAAGTATACTTTCCCACTGTCTGATGATGAACCAACTACATACATATTACATATTACATATACGGCATGCACAGTTTAAATACATGGATATTATTCAAGTGAAAATCAAAAGTCACTTGGAAGATTGTATGTGTAAGTAAGTAAAGTTTGAAGTTTGAGAGTCCACACATACACACACACACACACACACGCACAGATGCCTATATGAAAGCGGATTTAGACTATAAAGAGAATCAACTTGTGAAATTTACAATGTACATAAATATATAGAGGTAATAACTCGACTCAAGCCTAATGGTATAATATCATGAATAATTTTGCTTGGTGGTGAATCCTTCAACAGTCCACCAGTCGGCAATTTCAAAATTCTACTACTCAAAGCTCAGACTCTCTCTCAACTTGGAGCTTTCCGACTCTTCTCTCCATCTCTCTCTGTCTCTCTATCTCTCTCTTTATCTCTCTCTCTCTCTCTCTCTCTCTCTCTCTCTCTCTCTCTCTTTATCTTTATCTTTATCTCTCTCTCTCTCTCTCTCTCTTTCCACTCAGCTCAGCTCAACAGCCTTCAAGTTTTCTATCTGTAGTTGTCCAAAAACTAACACACACCAACCAACTTGAACTCATCATCATCATCATCATTTTTTCTCTCTTTAACTTTCTACTTTGTTTTGACAGTTGGCACAAAAAGAACCCGTCTTTGTCTCAAAGAAAGTAAATATAAAGAGAATGAAATTTGAACTGGTGCTGGACATGAACTCGGGCTAGTCACATTTAAAACGTGTGTGGTCACAACAGTGTCCAGTTAACTTACAAGTACTTACAAATAAAAAAAACACACGGAGTAAAACAAGAAGGAACAACAAAAATAAAAACAAAAAAAGGCAGGAGAAGGGAAAAGAGAGAAGGAGCGACCCGGAGGGAGAGATCTCTGTAGATTATTTATTATAAATGAGCATTTGAGGGAGAGCAACAAAGTTGTTACTTTGATAAGCTTTTAGGTATTTACAGGAGGAGAAGAGAGGAGAAAAGAGGAGAAGAGGAGGATGACACTTACACTTAGAGTTTTGTACTTGTGTAGTTGTAGTACATTACGATTAGATGTGATTTTCCCATTTGTCCATGACCATCTCATTTTCATCCCTCGCTCAGTGGCTCTGTTGAGAGAGAGAGAGAGAGAGGCTGAAGAACATGGGATCGTCAGTGAAAATCCGACAGCCTCTCTCAATAATCACAAGACACACAGAAAGTGAGAGAAAAGGAGCGACAGAGAGAGAGAGAGAAATCGGGGAAAAAAGGCAGAGAAGAGAGGAAGAAAGAAAGGAATTGCTGACGATGAGAGAAAACGAGGACAAATGTGAAATGGCTCATTTGCTTTCCTCCGCACGATCACACGTGCGTATTATCGCTATCGTAGTCAAAGAGTCTCTACAGCAAAATACTCTCACATTTTCCACAAACAAACATAACATGCAACACAGGAAAATAGGAAAAGCACACTGTTCGTTCACTCCATGTGGAAATACAGTCCAGCTCCAGCTCCAGTTCCACACAGTCCCAACAACACAGGAACAATTAAATTCAAACAAATCGGTGAAAACGAGGAAAGAAAAGGGGAAAAGCTAAAACGAAGACAAAAGAACTCACACACACACACACACACACACATCCACAATTCCACATGCTGAGAAAAAACCTTCTCACGCGACTTAAATCTCAAATGAAGTGCAATGGTTTGGTATGTATCGGTATGGCACGTTGGCATTTGTATTCGTAAAAAGGCAGAAAGAGGGAGAAGAAAGAAAAAGAATTCGGATATGTGTATAATGCTCACACATTCAGGATATGCGACTGTTCAGGATTTCAGGATTTCACATTCACAGCTGTGTGTACAATAATACTCTGCTGATCTAATCGTAATCATAAAATACCTTTTAAAAATTCAGCGTAGCATAGCAGCAAGCGCAAAGCAAAAGGGAACAGAGGAAAACTGATCAAAAATGTTTGTTTGAAATCAGAAATCAGAAATGAGTATAGTGTGGTACAAAAAACAACGATGTACACGCAGCAGTACGTGTACATAAAATACTATATAAAGTATAAAGAAATCTCACTAATGTATACAGGAAATATTGTCAACGAGTGTAATGCGTTTGAAACGGTTATTGTTTTGAAATTTTTTTGTTCTTATTGTCAATTTGTTGGAGTCAAAGTGTGAGCACTCGACGACGATGATGGGAACAACCAAAACCAAAATCACAAAAAATGTACAAAATGTACGAAATATCTGTCACAATTCATTGTAATCCTTTTGCTTTAGCACAATTTTTTTTTTATTCTTCTTCTTCCCCCCGTATTCGAACCATTTGGAAGTGAGAACGAGGGAAAAGGAGAGAGAGAGAGAGAGGGAGAGAGAGACAGAGAAATTGCAAATTCTGCATGTGTGTCACTACTTGTAGTTTTTCTTCCGTTTTTATCCTGATCGCTGATACGTTTAAGCTTAAAAGTAACAAGAAAAAGACAGGAGAAAGCGAGAGAGAGAAAGAGAGAGAGGACATCGTCAGCACTCAGAATCAGAGCAGAAGCTTTTCTAACAGTGTTTTAGATTATTTGCTGTTTGGACGAAACGTCTCGTTTCGTTGGAGGATTGTCTATTTATGGTATGTTCTCGTTGTACTGAATCTGTACTACGGATAATGGATATGGATATTACACTGAGCATTTGGCCGTATAACCTCAACTGTAAATTGTCCTCGTGGTTTCCTTTCTTTTCTCTCTCTCTCTTTCTCTTTCTCTTTCTCTCTCCTTTGTCTCCCTTTTCCGTCTTTTAACTTAACTAGTTTTCCCATTTATTCTCATTCCTTATCCTGTATAAAATATTTGCAAAAGCCATGACCATAATTCCAAATGTATGTGTACAGACGATTCAGGAGTTTGTATATATGGTACAGCAAATAATATAAAAGTATCTAGCAAGTTAATCTGTTAAACGGAGAAACCTTTTCACCTGCACACAGCAAGAAAAAAACCATTTCCGGCAGTATTTATGGGACTAAGTAATGGGACTTGACGTAAAATTATTGTCATTAGAATCTACAATCTGCCTTTTGATCTTGAAATGATATGTTTTATTGGAAATTCGACTGACATCTCTTCATTCCATCTCGATCGTCATTTCAATTTCAATATTTCAGTGTAATAGAAATAAACATTCTACATTCTACAAGTTTTTTGTACTCGAGAGACTACTAAAACTTCAAATGCCGATGAGCAGTTCCATGCTTTATGCAAATCCGTACATAGACACGAATATACGATACACTTGATATGGGAAACGTGTATCCATACAATTGAAAAGAAAACGAGACATGGAAATGGAATAATTTGGAATTTGAAATGTGAAAGGGAAAAGAAAGAAAGAAGGTGGGTTGAGTGATTCTACTTCTACATGGACAAAGAAGAGAGGAAATCAGTACATACGAATTACGAATTACCTAGTGTTTAGGTACATATAGGGAAAGAATTCATCTTTACAACTCAAACTGGAGCTCGTTAGAGAACTAACATTTTATTTCCCTCGTTTATATTCAGATATTGACAACAGAGCATGATTATTTACTTTATTCCATTTGAATTTCTGACTTGTTTACTTGAATTATCCACATTATCTAATGAATTACAACATTCACATGACTTGAAAAAGTGAATTTGAAAAGAGAGAAAGCGAGAGAGAGTGAGACGACTGAATTCAAACACTAAATACACGCAAGAGTATTTCAGTTTCTCTCTCTTTCTCTTTCTCTTTCTCAGTCACCGAGATAAATTACTCAAATATTGTAGTTCTCGGATTGAGGTACATATTGTACGATACACCACAGCGAGGAGGAGGAGGACGACGGTTAGTTAAAATGACGAATGAAAGTAAAAGTTACTTGAGAGTTCTAGTTGTGTCCTCAGATCAAAGATACGAGACAAAAGTTTTGACATTCATCTATAGAGGAAATCCACAGAGAGAGCCAGAGAGAGCGAGAGAGAGAGAGAGAGAGAAGTATTATACAAATATTGCATTCACATGAGGATACTTTTAGCTTTGACTCTGAGTAGTAAAGTGTGCTGTACAGTGTACATTCCCTTTCACAAACCTCCATCTCGATCTCTGTAGGTCCATGACGATGACGATGCCAAATGCAAATGAATATTATATGGCCCTTAATATTTTTTCTCGCGTAGGTTCTGTATAGTATATTTTATATGTACATGTATGTAGTATGTACCTACCAACTCTAACTCTGACTCTGACTCTGGATTGTTACGTGAGTTGAGTATGGAGTACGTTACATTAATGTCATTATTACCTCATTTGCCGTTGGTTGAATGAACGAATTATCTGTGTATATATATACATTGTATGGGTATGAGAATGGGGAATGCGAGAGAGATTATTGTATGGGGTGGGATGTGATAGGATATGAAGCTTCTGACTTGTGATGATGATTCATGTAAATGTATTTTGCATTTATATGTACATTTGCTGTACGTTGCCATTTCCATGAGAATCAAGCTAGGTTCGTTCGTTCGTTCGTTCGTTCGTTCGTTCGGTGCATTTTGTAGATTGAGGAGCTGCATGTTCCTAGTTAGTCGGCCCAGACTTTTCTTTTGCTTGTGTGTGTGTGAGTGTGTATATGTAGACATGAGAGAGAGCTCAGTTTTCCCTCACAAGTTGTAAAGTTGGAACCGAAAATACATACTATTTATACCCAAGTATAAATGCAAACCCATATGTAGTATTTAGTAAGTATACATGTACTTTATGTATGTACAGATAGACAATATATAGACACCACATATCGTAGGTGTATAACATGACAAAATATCTCTCATTCGTTCCCAATTCGTAGATTCTCATTGGGCTTTGGGACGCTGCGTTTGGCAGTCTTCTGACATCCACCAGCTCATATTTCATGGAAAACGAGAAGAAGATATTTAATACACACACAGTGATGTCATATTTTACATACATACACACAGACAGACAGACACATATACACCAGGCTGTAATTTGTTATGGAACTAATGTATAGTATTCTATTATAATAATAATAATATTTTATCTATAGCCTAGTAGGCACCTTCACAAAATTCCTTCACAGCTTTGACTCCGTGAGAGAGCGAAAGAGAGAGAGAGAGAGAGAGAGAGAGAGAGAGAGAGAGAAAGAAAGAAAAAAAAGAGTGTGTTTGTGTGTGTCTGTAGATTTGGCTGAGAGTTCCTTTCCTTCCAGTTCCAACTCGTACAAGCTAAAATGCTAACTCTGACTCTCCGCTCTTTCTCTGGCTTTGGCTTTAACTCGATCTGTTCTATTCGAGTTACTTGAGTTTTTTTTCTTTGGGGTTCGAGAGAGTGACTATCTAGAATGTAAAATGGTAAAGCCAGAAGCTACAAGGAGAAAAGTGAAAGGAAGAGGAGGAAAAGAGAGAGAGAGAGAGAGAAGGAGAAATGGGAGATGAACAACTTTTGAAATCTATGGGATGGAAGTAAATGCTTAAGAAAAGATGAAAAGAACATCTCACATCTCTACAACAACTCTATATATGTAACTTATTGTTTGCTTATTACTCATAGCTTCAAAGTCTCGTAGCTTCAGAGTCCACAGTCAGTCCATGTCCATACATTGACTATGTACTTACTACTTACCTATGTACTAACTCCAGATATGTATACCTCTATCCATCCACATCCTCATCCACATCCACTAATACTAATGCTTAATATCCCAAATGTATACTCTCCTGTTTACATGTAAACTGTCATCTTATGCCCTCCTTCCTATATGATTCTCTGACTAGGAGGAGGAGAGAAAAAGAGACAGAATAAGAATGAGAATGAAAGTAGCAAGTAGCTACACGCAGATAGAGAGAGAGAGAGAGAAGCCCCAGTGAAAGCTTAAGCTAACAGAAGAAATAACAGATAAGAGGGAAAGTCAATGGGGCAAGAGAAGCATCTTGCAGTTTGGATTTTGGAGGATTTACGTATTTTTACGTATAGTGTCTAATAAATCTAAATTCTATACATTTTTCATCTTTCTTTTCTTTGACTTTCTTCTTTCTCTCTTCTTTCATTTTCCCCGTCTTTGCTGCCCTCATGCTCCTCTACAATACTTTCCCTCTCTCCCTCTCTCTCTCTTTTTCTCTCTTCTAGTTTTTTCCTTCCTGCCCCTTCGAGTTTCTTATAATACATTATTTGTACTCTGTACGCGGGGGTGATGGATGGGAAATGGGAAAATCAATCCACTACAAAATCAAAATCTTTGGCAAATACTTAAGGAAAACCAACTGGAAGATGCCAATGCTAGAAAACTTGAACACTTTCTATCTTTTCTAGACAGTAAAACGTAACCGTACGGACAAATATCTACATCTACATTGAGACATCTCAAAGAATAAATCATTGATGAACATTTTTCAAATGATAATAACAAATATGTAACACATTTTTTGGTATAGCACCAGATAACAAATATATAGGACAAAAAAAAAAAATTAGGAACAATATTTTCTTTGACATAATCAAATGGTTTTCGTTTTTTTTAGTGTTTCTCCTCTGTGTGTCTGCTGTGTAGAAACTATCGTACATATCCGAGACACATTTAAGCATCAAAATCCTCATTTGCATGGAATTGATAAGAAATAATAAATATGAAGGCGCGCCATCGACTAGACTTTTCTGACATTCGGAAGATCTAAAACGAAATCAAGATTGAGATGGAGATTCTCAAAAAAGTTTTCGCGTGCCATGTGCTGTGCAGTATAGGTACGAGTGGGAAAAAGATTTATTCCGAATGTAAGTACATGCATATGTAGGAGCATGACATGTAAATATTGGGGAAAGTCGAATAAAATTACAATGATGGGTTCAATGCTCAATTTAAGCAAAGCAGCTTTTATGGGGAAAATTCATATTGACACGATTCTAGTTCTCGCATTTCTCATGCACAGTTTCCTTCTAGTTTCAGGGGAAAGAAGGACTCACATTACACATGTAAATGTTTAGGATTATAAATACAAGATTCTTGACACGGTGTACACACTCTACACAGACACACGATCAATGTATCCTAATCCAAATACGCACGTCTGTATATAGTTTTGAATAAAAAGAAAAAGTGAAACAATGGGAAAGGAACGATGGCTCACAAATCCCGAATATATCATGATCATGAGTATACATACTGACAATACAGACGCTCACATGAAAGTCGAAAAAATATTCCAAAGAAGAAAAAAAACACGAGACTTGCTGTAAAAATGCGTAGATGCAGACAAAAAGTAAAGTTAAAACTTTTAAGTACTTTATTATTATGTGCTAATGGTCGGATTTGTCCCACTAGATTTACATTTCCATATACATACTACTTTCCACCCACAATACGGAAATTTTCAAACAAAGTGTTTAACCTTAAACTAACCGATTATGATAATCATTACAGAGGCTAATCTTAATGGAGTGAAATGTCTATCTGACGGAAGGATCACCATCATCTCCTCATTTGATCATATATAGAGATCTTTGCAAAGAAGAAGACGGAGGAGAAAAAGTAATAAAAGAGGGAAGAAGATGAAGATAGTTGAGAGAGAGATGGACGATGAAGGAACGGAGTAGGAATACGAGTACAGAGTACATTTTGCTCCAGTGCACAGCTAGTGAGGCAAGAACATTAAATGATTTCATCTACCTACATCCCAAACACATAAATTACCCACATACAATGAAATAGACAATAGACACGCTGTTATTATCCAGTTACAAGCTATTACGATGAGTTAGTGCACACAACTTGCTCCCGTCCTATCGTATCCTACCAACTACATACCATAATATTCTTTTGCATAGTCCGTATAACAAAGTCGGAGCTAACGAGTTTCTAATAATTTTCTCACTTTTACTCTTTTTCTCCCCCGTCCGTCCGTCCACTCTTTCAATCTCAAATCCTTCGATCATACATTTAAAGTATTCCAGTTGTAAATTACATTTTATTGAACCATTTCTTTTATTTGCAATGAAACGAATCTATCGAAAAATGAACCTTTTCTCTTCATTTGGTTCAATCAATCTTGGAATAAAAGCTATAATAATATGTTACAATCATTACCTATCATCCTATTAATATCATATAATAACTTTCTTTTCCGGTTTCAAACATATCGATTATAGACAATATAGACATAATTCGGCCTTAAACGTAAATTTTTACGCATTTGGATGACTGCCTATGATTTGTACACAATTTATTCTATTACGCCATTCAAACAACAGAAAGAAATCCCAATTTCTTTCCCCACAATTTCGCTTACCACAATTCCGAACCCGTAGGAATTTCGGCACGCTGTAAAAAATGTCAGTAAATGGAAAATCAGAACCCGAAATTCAGAACTTATATCACAACTTGTTAGGGCGTTTACACCAATCTTCTGAACTAACCAGGAAAATCCGCTTTTAAGACCGGAATTGTTGAATTCATCATGATCTGGTGACGCCACAACACAACTCTTGATAAAAAAAAACAAGAATTGCGTTCTGACAATCAGGAAGATCAATCAGAGTTTTTTCTTCTTATTTTTATTTTCAGTTTCATCGTCCATTTAGTCTCCAAGGATCCGCAAACAGTTCTGAGTAACATCCAAAGGTATTGCAAATTCGAAAAATTGTTTACACAGGAGGTATATATAATTTAAAATACTCATTTTAAGAGCTTAGCGAATGTCAGACGGGAATTAAACAAAACAAGTTAACGAGCTATACAGCTATAGTGAGAAGTGTGTGTGTGTATGTTTACTACTGTGTACTGTGTTTGTGTGTAGAGTACAGAATAAACCGAGAGCATACTTTAAATTAAACTATTCCCTGATCAACTGACAAAAAAAAGCTGTCAAATGCTACTCTTTCCGTTGACTCCCTTGGTTTGCTCCCGTCACAACATAATCCGTTGGATTAAAATTCTACATCACATCTGCCTACTTTGTAGATCACCATGCATGCACTATAGCTTAAGAAAGAAAATTCCAGTCTTTTCCCAATTAACACTGAGATCCTGGATTCTGGAAATTGTAGTATACAACCTCAACTTTTTTGACTTCCACTACACACAAAACTCAACAGTAAACTTCACTATGTTTAATCAAGAACGAAAAAAAATTAAAAACTACACATTGCGTAAACAGTGTACATGTGTACAAGACAAAGTCATAACTGTATATAAAATTGTAGGTACATGTAAACGGAACTTGACGACTGACGACGATGACTTTGATTTCCGGGAATGAGAATGAATCACAATGAAAGCTAAACAAGTATATTCTTACAGTTGACTAATGTAGTTGAAGTAGTAGTTAGTTAGTTAGTAGTAGTAGCGGACTGAACTTGGTATTGAGAATTGATGGCTGCTCAAGATGATGATGTGAACTCTGCAGACTCCACAAAGTGACTGTCCTCGTCCAGCAGAAGTGTCCAACTGACTCTTGTTTTTGTGATCACAGGAACCGAGGAGTTGAATTGGGCCTTACCTTTCAACTCTCTATTATGAATTAAACCACTTTCCTCATGGTTATCATACACAGCTGGCTGTACACATCATAATACAGAAAGAACATTAGAGAAAACATAATATCTGCCCGAGAATATATAGTTAACACACACACACACTTACTAACACAGTAGTAATAGTAGAATTTAATATAAACTCACGATCAGAGAATCCCTACTGTACACTAAAAACTGATATATATATATGTATATGATTATAAAAGAGAGGGAGAGTGAGAGGAAAAGGGAACCCGCATGAAAAACAAGATTCTTCAGTTGTACAGTTCTATTTTCTATTCTATTGTACATTGTACGGTTTACCGTTGTCCTTACATTACTGCAGCTGGTCGGGTCTATTGAGAAGAATCGCAGAGAGCGAGCGAGGGAAATTGAGTTTTAGTTGTTGGGTCTCTGGAGCATCTCCAGTCCTTGTCAAATACATACGTAATCACATACGCACTCCGTTCTAAGAGAGATAGAGAGAAGAGAGAGAGGAGAGAGAAGAGAGAGAGAAGAGAGAGAAGAGAGAAGAGAGAGAAGAGAGAGAAGAGAGAGAAGAGAGAGGGAGAACCCAAGACCTCGCAGTGCGTTTATTTTCTACGTGGCACAATCTATATTTTTCATTCTACCTTCCTATATTATGGATCCCTAATAAATTATAATATACTGCAGACCAAATATACTATATTTATATATATAGGATAGACTTGGAATGAAAAGGTATAAAGTAAGCGAGCGAGCAAGCGAGCCAGAGGAACTCAGGAAACCGGATGGCAGATGTTCAATGAGAGACCGTTGTCGCACTTTAAGTACCCAGAAGACATACGGGCAACGGAATACAGTACGGCAACCTCACTTGAATTATTATCACCTGGCTCTCTCTCGCTCTCTCTCTCACTGTCTTTTCCAAAAAAAAAAAATTTCCACACACACACACAGTTCTTGTAACCTTTTTCTTGTGGCTATTATTACATAGAGCAGCTATACATAATATCTCTACCATCTACAATTTCTACAACTAGGTACACAAGCGTCTCATTCAATATTATCCACAGTGTCCACGTCCAAATTCATGTAAAAAAATATCAACGGTTCATATTAAAAAAACTTGTATGCATAGCTATTTATAATATAAAATCTTCCATTTCGAATAATAATACATAATACATAAGAATAATACTTACAGCAACGGCAACAAGAAATTCAGTGTGTTCCCTCGTTCTTGATGATGATAATATAATAATATTATACATATTATGTATAAAGTATAATCAGACACAGCGTCAGACGAAGAAAGAAAACACGTTGCAGAACTGGGATACAAAATAAACAAAATTGTATTTTCTATTAACTAATGTACACTTAATCACAATTTAAATGATGCGGAACTAATTAAAAACTTTGTAATTTAGACATTCAATTAATTTTCTTAGTTTTTCGCAGAGAAACAACCGAGGGCCGAGGAGAATTGAGGAGAGCATGCAGTCACAGTCGACGCGCGACGGATGGACGCTCTCATTTATTTCACTGAAGACCTTTCTCTCAGCTCGATGACAAAAAGTTTATGGTCAAAATAATTTACTTGATTGTCCCTCGTTTAATTAATTATTTAAATACTTAAATACAAACGTTCATTTTGTCATTTTCATTTAGATTTTAGATGACCAAGCATAAGAATATCTTTGGCTTTACAATCTAATGTAGAGGAATTTTATTGTATATTGTATTTCCTACCTAATTTTATTTATAATTTTTTTCATTTCGTGTGTATACATTACACAAAGGAAATCCCTCTTGGTTTTTTGTGTCTAGTTTTTTTTAAAAGTTCACACAAAACGGCAAAGCAACATGGCAAAACGTCAAAAAAATGTCAGACTTGAGTAAAAAAAAAAAAGTTTAACAAAACTCTAGGGAGAAAAAATGACATTTAAAAAATATACAAGATATTTGACGGGAAATCCCACAACGGTTTAGAAAAATTTACCTACCGATATTTGATAAAAAGGTTGAGTTGAGACCTCGCTGACGGGATCCAAATCCAAAAACTTTGGATTTAATTTGGTTGGAATATACAAAAAACATCATACATTTTTATCAAGACTCCCCGGCGTCGCTCGACTATATAATTATTATTAAATACATACTTTTTAGTAGACTTTTCTGCTACACAGATTCGCATTTAATATTTTATACATGCTAAAATGACAGAACAGAATTAAAGTTTTACAGGAAAAATCAAGCTCTGATCCAGCTCAAGTACAAGTTAACTTTTTTTTTTTTTTTACATTGCCATCATTTTATGAATAATCTGAAGCCTTTTCATAGTCAACTTTTTTTTTGGTACACCTGAAAGGAAATGAATTTTTCTAGTAAGTTGCACAAAAGATTGTATTTATGTTACAAAAATACTTGATCTTACATGCTTGAATTGGAGCAACTCAAAAGAAGAATCAATATAGACACAAAAAATAAATTAATGGATCCGAGTGATCCGACTACACATAAGTAACATTATTATTATCATGGCATGAGCACCACAAGATGAAAATCAGAGCCCCCAAAAAAATTGGTCTAAGTGACGGACAAATTGATGAGCAAGTTATTATTATTACTGGGATCGAATCTCCCCAAATTCCTCTCGCTCTCTATACGATAGGACTTTTCCTGTATTTGTGTAATATTATTACAAAGGAAATGTGAGAGAGAGAGAGAGAAAGTAGCCTAGGAGAGTGAGTGTATATGTTTATATAGTGTGGAGAAATCAGACCATGTTAATCTCACAAAATCTTGTTACATAATGGAAATGCCAAGCATAAGGAACGACAACGCCAACCCACTGAACTGAACCCAGCACCCGCCCGCCTAAAAAAACATTCCCTCGAATCTCTCTCTGTGGGTAGTTGTTGTAGACTTTTGACTACAGACAAGTAAAATCTCTCTAGTAGATCTTGATTTCCCAAATCCCATATACATGGCTCATCTAAAATTTACGATATTTCTTCAGACTCCCTCACACTCTCACACACGAGCAACGAGGAACGAGCAACGAGCAACCACTAACTACTAGATTATATACCCATATAAGTGCAAATGGCAAAAATGTTAAAAAATACTGCATGTTCAATGATCAAACAAACATATAGGTATATCTTCCAACTATACATATATTTATAGGTATATATATAGGTATATGTACAGAGAAATTCCAAATAACGATCCCAGGATTTTCCCACCAACAAAATTCATGTGTTTCAACAAATGGAGAATTTTTGATGAGACCAAATCCGGATGATATCCGTATGTGTAATGTGTAATGTGTACATGTACGAAATACGTGGGATTCTCAATAAAATAAAATAAAATACCTCCATCCTTATATTGCATTTACATTTACATTGCAGGACATTTGTGCCAGAATTTAAATTCTCTCTCTTTTATTCATTCTTTCACGCACGAGTGAGCTCAACAATTGTATTGAAGGATTGACGACTGCGTCTTTGTCTTACGATTACAATTAGAATACATATTTAATGTACGTACATACTAGTCGGTGGACGAGTCCACCGTTTCTTTCACTTCCATTCACAATTGACTGGAATCTGAGTTTCCGAAACCATGCGAAAGGAAAGAGAAATTGTGGAAACCTTTGATGGAATTCCCATGAACCAAAATTCAAGAGGAAAACTGCATACCGTAAAACTTGAATTAAAAGCCTAGGCTAATGTCTGCAATTCTTGAAATTGTCAAAAAACCAAGGATAACTCGATAGCATTACGGTAAATGGCTTACACTAGATAAAACGGGACAAAAAAACTAGGCTTATTAAAGGTAGGCTTGTATTCGAGAGTAGGCTTTTAATTCAAGCTTTACGGTAGCTAAAGGAAAACCGAGAGACTTTAGATGTTATAGTGATCCGATATCCGATGTACAGATACATACATATCTGAATCTGTATAACGAATGGACAGACGTATATATGTACATATTATCGTATTTATAAACGGACGGACGGATGGATATCTATCAGGATACGATATACGATATACGATGACGATATACGATGACGATATACATATACCTAGGTGGCTAAGTTTTTGGGTGGAAAGTGGAATCGAAATGATGAGGCGTCCATGTTTATTTATACTTTGCTCTTGCTCTTGTTTCTTACTCAAGGAGGAAAGTATTCCAGATTCCAGTAGAACAGACAGAAATCCAAAGTCAGCTAATCGTACAAGACAAAGAAAGTCTACTTTGGCCTACAGGCATCTTACTGCTGCTTTCTTCTTCTTCTTCTTCGTCTTCTCCTTCGTCTTCTTCTGTACAACTTGCTTGGCTACAGTTCCCTTCTCTACTCTATAGTTTTGTAGATAAATTACACACGGTTTGAGTAGAAACAAGAAATTTGTCTGTTTCAAGACTACATGGACTTTCACTCGAGCTCTCTGTACTACTAACTTATTCTATGTGAAAGAGAGGGAGATGGAGAGAGAGACAGAGAGAGACAGAGAGAGAGGGGGAGAGAGAGGGAGAGAAGTGGAGATGAAAGAAAAAGAGGAGAGATTGAAGATAGAGAGGGAGAATAAAAGGAGGACAATAAGGAAGAGATCAATGGTATGAGCTCAACTTCATGGACGAGATGTGGTCCTACGTATGTAAAACATATATGCCTGTATTTAAGTATGCTGACTAGACTATGACTATGCCTTTAACTAGGACTAGGCCTATGACTATGACTATGACTGCATATATATATACGATATATATATATGTACGTACAATGGGGAACTTTTGAGAAGAGGAGAGAAACCCGATGGACATTCAGAGTGAGTAGAACTGAATAGACTCACATTCAGGAAGGACACATGGACAGACTCAAATACTCAAATCTTCTTCTTCGTCTTCCTCGCCCTCTTCTTCTTCTTCTTCTTCTTCCTCCTTTGCTCCTTACTATTCCTATTCGTCTTATTTCTCTTCCTCCTTCACGAACCCTACAGATAATTTCACTTTCAAACCATCTGCATGCATCCGCTTACAACTCACACACTCACATACACACACACACACAACGGCCACACTTACACTTCCACTCTTTCCCTTATTCTTATTCTTATTCCACTTGCCTGGCTGATACCGATACTCAGAATGCTCATTCTCATACTCATAACATACATGAACATCTAGACTTTCTTTCCTACTCAATTTTCCAACATCACTTTCTCCTTGATGTAAAAAAAATGTGTATAACTGATATGCAGACTTACATTTCTTATGTCAATACACACAGAGTGTCTATCTTACACTAGTCTACATTCTCCATGTAGCATTGAGTACCCAGTGAAATCGTGTAACGTGTAACGAAGCCAAGTACTTACGATTAATGCTTACAGCCTACAGCAGTTTCACTCACTGCCGCAAACTACATAAATACTCTCTTCCTCTCTCCCTCTCACACACACACACACTCTCTCTCTCTCCTTCTCTGGCTCTCCGTACATTTCAAGGAAGCAAAATACATTTCTACATTCTGTTTTCATGTCTATCTCGATCTCTGTCTGGACTCGGTTCACTCCCACATCTATATAGGAAATCAATAGTAAGTGTAGACGAGGATTCTTCTATGTACATATGTAGTCGACAGATATCAGATATGGAAGAGAGAAGAGTGTGCGAGTATGTATGTAGTACATAATAATAATAATACATATATAAAAGATAGCCTTCGTATATACATACAGAATGTGTATAAGGAATGAAACGAAGATGATTTGAAATTGAGCTCTATGACTTACAGCTCTCTTTTACTCTCTTTTCACATAAGATAATATCTGTAATATAATGAAGAGTACATGTGAAGGAGACTCTTCTTCTTCTTCTAGTTGTCTAGTTCATACACTCTGCTCTGTCTAGTCCCACGACTAGACACTATCAAGTGAGACCAAAATCTTGAAATCTATGCGATGATTCGATAAGGAAAAAAAATAAACTGAGCAGAGAGAGAGAACATCTATTTGCTTTTTATTCACTCACTTCCACCCAAAAGAGAGCAAAAGTGAGAGGGAGAGAGAAAGAAAGAAAGAGAAACTCTTGCCATTTATTCCAGCATCATTTCCATCATTTCCTAGGAAATTGAAAATGAAAGCTCACTGTATCACTTTACACGACGATGAGATGCGATGGAAATGGAAATGACAAAGTCACAATGAACCAAAGGATAAAAGGGACAAAACGGATACTCTAACCAATAAAAAATATTAAAATTCTATTCCTCTCTCCCTTTCTCTCCCTTTCTCTCCCTTTCTCTCCCTTTCTCTCTCTCTCTTGAATTGGACTCTTTGAATTTATGACTTATGAACACATTTCATTCTACATAGATTCTCATGGATTGCCAACCAACGTATATAAAATACTGTGATAATATTACCGATAATCATCTCACTTGTCCAAGTCCAGAGGGAAAGGATGAAATATGACTGTAAAGAGTTCACATTCCACTTTTACTGCCTCTCATATATATCGAATATAGAATATCGACTATTGACTATCGGGATCGACCTTAACCATTGAGTCACTCTTCATTGTCACAACTGATGATGCAAAACGAGTCCCATTTGGATTTGACAAGAATTCAAACTCAAATCATTTCCTTGCTTCTTGTTGAAATGTATTTTTTTTGTTTTTGGAGTTAGTAAAACAAGTTGGGGTACAGTAAATGCGTGTGTATTATTAGGATATGTATGGAGTTTCTCATAACATAACCTTTGGAGTATAGTTAGAGAGGAAAGGGAGTGAGAGGGAGTGACAACAACGTCAAGTCTCTCTCTCTCTCCTGGAAAAAAAAGTCCAAAAATGTTGGTAGAAAATTCTAGACCATCGATCAAGATGCTCCTCTGACCACTCAGTAGATGACTGGAGAAGAGGACGACCAAAGAAATGAGAGAGAGAGAGAGAGACGGAGAGAGGGAGAGGGAGAGAGGGGTGAGAGAGAAAAATTCGGGTGATTCCCAAGTGATGTCAAGGATGTGACTAAAGAGCTTTTGATGCATGGGAGAGGACTGAGCTGAGATGAGTCGGAATTGTAGTAAGTACATAGTTGGATGTCATGGCGTAGACTGTAGATCGTAGACTGTAGACTAGCGCCTGTCTCAACTCCCCACTGTAGAAACCAACCAAACCCAAAGACATAAGACAAGAAGAGCAAGGGAACCTAGAACACAGAACACACTCATGTGATGTGAGTCACATCATGATCTAGAATTCTAGAATCTAGAATCTAGAATCTACAAAGCTACAAGGAAAACGAACAACCTATAGCTACTTCTACTACTACTACTATTTATGTACTACAGCTACAAAACACACAGCCATCCCACGAGCATGAGTACAGAAAATGGATGGAATGAAATCCACCAAATGTACCAAATGTAACTGAAATGTACCAAATGTACCGATGCTATGAAAACCCTTTTAACTTTTTTTTACTTTCCTTCCCTTCCCTCGATCCACTGTATGTAGCACTTTCCACTTGAGATGGTCATTCACAAAACTTCTCGTTCTTTTCTCCCACTCGTTCTCTCCTTCTCTCTCTCTCTCTCTCTCTCTCTCTACCTTCAACTATATTTATAATAATATTATGTATAGTGACTCCAAGCGAACATACATCTACATCTACTCCTATGATAAAATGCTACTTTAATTTGAAGGTTAGAGAAATCCAGAAATCCACAGAAATTCCTCTTTCCCTTCGCCTTCGCCTTCTACTCTCTCGCCAGTCGTACAAATGTACATGTAAAAGTATCTGACTATATGAAATTCTTGTGTGTGTGTCTGTGTGTGCGTGTGTGTAAACTGACTTGAGTAGTTTTAGGTTCCAGGGCAGAGCAAAATTCTCTAACGGCTCTATCCTGTCATCCTTAGTCGACGTTCTTAACTCCACAGCTTTTCTTTTTTTCTCTAGAGCACAGACAGAGAGAGAGAAAGAGAGAAAGAGCGAGAGTTTTGGGTTTTGGGGGTTTTTTTCCCTACTCACATTTTTTCTTTCTAGTACAAAGAGAAAGACTAAAGAGTCTCTGGGTAAACTTTACTGTCTAAATACTTGCCTTTTCGGTGACTTTCCAGAGGACTAACGACTCACGAGGAGCACAGACACACACACACACAGACAGACACAGACAGAGTGAGAGAACTAGACCACACCTCAAGAGGAATGAAAACCAAAGGTGTGACGCAGGACGCTTCCTCACATCTTGATTCCACTCTTTGACTCTGACTCGGCTGACTCTATCATCTCACTCTCACTCTCATTCTAACTACTATCTGTAGGTAGATGCTACACATAAAACACTCTTCCCTTTTCCCTCCTTTTCTTTCTTCCCTTCTTTCTTTCTTTCTCTTTCTCTTTCTCTTCTTTTCACTTTCCAACTTTTAACTTTTTTTAGTGCTCCGTTTTCATCTTCGTTTTTGGTTTACATGAAGGATATTATATAGATTTTTTCTCCTTCTCTTCTTTTCTCATAAGTTTGTCTGTGTGTGGATTGGAAATGGAGAGTGGAATTTATTTTTAATGTTTCTATTTCTATTGGATGGAATTGCAAGTCCGAATTGGAGACGAGGAAAGAATGGAAACATCCACCGGAAAAGAAAATTCTTGAAAAATGAAACTGGAAAACTGGACGGAATTTACAAGTCTCAAGTTGTTTTGGAGGGAGTCAAAATGGAATGGAATTTAACTCTGGATAGAATCCAGATCATCCAGGTGAATGGGCGGCCGGAGGATGAGGATGAGGAGGGGGGAGAGAAAAACGAAGAAGAGCAAGACGAGGGAATACATTTGTTATTTGTCAAGTGTTCATAAAATATAAAATATGGATTCACTCACATGGGCAAACCAAATGAAAATGTAACCAATGGGCAGATGACTAGACTACTAGAGAAATGGAAACACGAGGACTTGAACGAACGTGAGATCTCTTTTTATTCTGCTTCTGTACTGTATTCTCTTGTTCTCGTTCTCGTTCTCGTCTGCACGTTGCTTGTGACTGCTGGAAATTCCGAAATTCAGGGAAATTGAGACAACAGACGGTGTGCGGGATCGAGACAGAAACCAAGTGAGAGAAGGAACGAGACAATCCTGGAATGAAAAACGAATTTTGAACGGGAGAAGAAAACCAAATGAAATAACGGACCAGGAATTACGAAACCGAAAAGAAATCCACGAGCAAGAACGGTCTATATTCTGTAGTCTATATCTTGGAAACGAACGAGAAAAGGTACGTGCGAAAATACACAGGCAGACAAACACACACACACACTGACACTATTCTGGAAATTGGGGAGATTTTCAAGTTTAGAATCTCACTGAGTTTTTGAGGGAGAAGGCGAAGAAGAGAAAGAGAAAAAGAAAGAGGAGTGAAATGAGGGAAAGAAAGCGAAGGGTAACTCTCTGCTCTGCTCTGCCTGCTTTTCCATTGCTTTTTGTGAACGTCGGAGTTTGGAGTTTGTAGAATTTTCCTTTTCTACCGCACTGCGTGTCTCGCTCCGACTTTCTCCATACCAACCCACTTGAGCATGTTGGAAATACCCAAAATACATAATGGATATAGAGGAGAGAAAGAGAAAGAGAAAGAGAGAGAGAGAGAGAGAGAGAGAGAGAGAGAGAGAGAGAGAGAGAGGGAAAGAGTATCCACATCTACATGCATTGCTACTAGTGAGCAGATTGCATGGACTCAAATGACGGTGGCTACATGGATTTTTCTACATGCAAACATATGGTGGGGGAATATCGTTAGAGTATGTACATTACATACGTATGGACGTACATAACGACAGTTAACTATCAACTACAAGTCTCTAGATGAAACTTGGATTTGCCTGCACTCCCGCCTCTCCAACTCCAACTCGCTCAGCTATCCTCTCCAGCTCCAACTTCAACTCTCCAAATGCTTTCCCTTTAACGATACGATTATTTCTTTCTTTCTTCCTCTCTCTCTCTCTCTTTCCCTTTCCCTTTCCCTTTCTCTTTCTCTTTCTCTCTTTCTCTTAACTACAAGAACAATCTAAATTTTCCTTCATAATTCACTCTCTCATTTTCACCTTTTCCAAACGTCCTCTCACTCACACACAACAAACCTTCCTTCACTCTCATGACAAAAACCATTATTTTCCCTTACCGCGCTCTCATTTTTCCCTATTTACTTCTCTCTCTCTCTCTCGCTCTCTTTATCTTTCTCTCTCTCCAACAACTAAATTCCAAATTCTAAATTCCATGAGAAACGACCCCACATTTCCCATTCTGACACGTACAATTATAAACCAACCAAAAAATTATGTGCCCCTTTCATTTCGTATGCGAAAATCCAAATTTATCATCTCAAATAGAAATATGAAAAGGATCTTACCTCACTGGGGACAAAATAAGGGAGAAAACCACAAGATAGTTGGGGACATGTTTGTTTATCCGTTGAACTCTGTGCGTCCCCTCGTGTCCTTTCCTTGTTGTTGCTGCGGTGGCTATTGTTGAGTTGAGTTGGTTGTTTTTTGTAATTGTTGTGACAGTTGACTCCGCCAGTCAAAGTCAACTGTTTGGAGACAGCCAGAGATATTTACAGCGGGCACACTGATTTCCAGCTTCCAGTAGTTTCTCGTTACAAATGAGTGTGGATTGTGGACATGAGTGATGATGAAAAGAAGCAATCGGTCACCATCACCAGATTAAATGTAGGCAGTGGGATTTCCTTCGTCTTCGTCTCCTCTCTTTTTCCCTTTTTCTCCTCTTCTTTTTTTCTTCTTCATACTTTGACTCTGAGTTTAACTGTGACTCTTCTGAGGATTTGTGTCGGAGAGTTACGGGCTTCTGTTCCTTGTTCGTCTGTTTGTGTGTATCCATCGGGACTCTGAAGAGAGAGAGAGAGAGCCGGAGAGTAATGGGATGGTAATGCTGAGTGTTGAATTCAATGTAGAATCATGGCTCATTTGCTCCTGCTCCTGGTCGTGTCGGGTGTCGTTTTCAATGTCCTCGTCGTCATTGTCGTTTGGTGCCTTGTGCTACTTTTTATTCAGCATCTTTCTCTGTCTCTTAAAAGAAACTCAAGATGCTACGAATACAAAACTCAATGGATGAAGAGAGTAAAAGAGAGAGAGAGAAAGAGAGAAAGAGAGTTGGCGGTCGTCTCCAACCGGAATAAAGCGACAGTCGGAAGTATTCTCTTTCTGTCGGATGTCGGATACTTGGAAACTCTTTAACTCTTATAAATCTGTGTGTGTGGAAGTCAAGTCAAAAAGTCTGCTTTTTCCTATTCAATTGTTTACGTTCTAATCTTCTTACATGTTCCTTCTCCTTCTCTTTTCTCTACTCTACACATACATTTCTACAATTTATATTTTGACTACTTTCCTTTCATGGAACTGGAAACTCTCCTGACTGACTTGTTTCACTTTTTCTATATGTAGGTATTATTTTGTAGATATCCTGAGGATCTCAATGTCTATCTATTTCCCTATCAAAGTATCAAAGTATCAAAATACCAAAATAGAGAATAGAGAATAGGAAATAGAAAATAAATGTTTAGACAACAAAGAAATGTTGTTTTGCTCTCCTCAAGATATTATTTGGAATTGTATCTTTTATCTGTCGACTGTACGTTCAGTTGGTTCAGTTGGTTCAGTTGGCTGGTGGGAACAAATTGATCTTCCTGTCTTGTCTCCCTTTCCTTCATCCAATAATAGTTCAATATTCCAGAGACAAAATATAATCCATATGGATGAAATTTGAATAGAAATGGAACAGAACAGAACAGAACAGAGGAAAACTGAAATTGAATCAAAAGTCTAAACCACTTACTTTCCCCGACAAGCACTTGCAGTTAGTTGAATGCAGTGAGAGAACAATTTGTAAATATTGGGCGAGAGAGAAAGAAAGAAGGAGAGAAGGGGGAAATTTAGTGGTCTGATGTGACTGATGACTGACTGACGGATGGACGGAGACAGAAGAAGAACAGGAAGGAGAAGGAGGAAGAACGAGAGATGGAAGAATGAAGAAGAGATGAGGAATAAGAGAAGAAGAGAGTTGGAGAGAGAGAGAGAGCACTGTGCGAGTGTGTCTGAGCTGGTGGATGTTTCAAAGGAAACTGATTGGATTCCGTAAGGAATGAAGGGTTATGTAGCGCGTGCCAACTACATGGTCTCCGCTTTTTATATTTTATACAAGTCTCTGTATGGACGGAGAGAACAGAGAGAGAGAGAGAGGAAGAGAGAGAGAGGGAAAATATTCCGTAGTCGCCTTTGTATTTTTCCATGCGCTTATTCTCTCCAAAAACTTGGCTCTCTCGTTCTCTCTCTGGTTCCCTTTCGCTATAGTTCCAGCAATCCAGTTCCAGTTTGATTTCGTGTTTCCATCGCTTTCTCTCTTTCTCTTTGTCTCTCTCTCTCTCTCTCTCTCTCTCTCGCTCTCTATTCCATAACCATGCAGCCAACTTGCTACTTGCTCTCTTTCCCCTCGTTTGCTTATTTTCCCTGCGACCCGCGTTACATTTAGGTTGAGTCTCTTTCTACATTCTTTATTATCGTTTCCTTGTTTTATTCCCTCCGTCTTCCTTCCTTTTTCTCTCTCTTGGCCATTTCATTTCATAATATAATATAAAATGTATCCATGTGTATGTGAATGAATGTAGTGAAACTAGTTGTAGTGAATGCATAGTTATGCACATGATATCCTTACATAATAATTTTACCGTATACATTTTTTCCTTGGATTTTAGCCATGGTGCAAGTGTGTATATTATGAGGAGATAAAAACTCTACACATGTAGCCCTCGACCCAGCACCAGCATCAGCTACCAACAACCAACTATCAACTACCTTCAAACTTCAGAGTCTAATACAAAATATATACATAATGCCAATGACTGGAGTCGAGTCGAGTCGAGTCTAAAGTAATGTGTATAAAATACTCTCTCTCCGACGACCTCCCCAGGTATTAGAGCATGAAATGAAATAAATGCGTATTTTATAGCTTTGTCTTTCCGCCTCTACCTTTTCTTCCTATACTTCTCTCCTTTCCCTCCTCCTTTTTTTTGTCTTTATCTGTACGATAATAATAATAATAATAATAATAATAATAATAATAATAATGCATTTCACCTCATTCGTTTTCCCTGTGTTTTTTTGTCATATCTTGACAATCTGAAATTCAGATTTTGTTCTTGGAAAAGAGCTGCAGAGCCAAATTACAGCCATGTTTGTTCTTCTTCAGTATTCAGAATTCAAAACAAGATAATTTTAATTTAAAATAAAATATGTCTTTTGGCAACTTTTCTTGGTTAAATGTGCTGAAGGATTTCCAGTTTCACCCTCCAATGTCAGTATTGACATGGGCTAATTTTTAATTTGCATATCTGATTATATTATTGAACAAAAAATGATGAATGAAGAGAGTCTTTCATTTGATAATAATTGTAGATTGGATGTTGGACGTTGGGCATTGAATGTGAAATGTGATTTAGATAATATGCTGATGATAATGCTGTTGGTTGCTGTTTTATGACTATTTTTAGTAGTTGGATCCACACGCCGCGCCGGCTGCTACTCTTCCATTCATATTCATCCATCTTGCAATCCACGCATCATTGACTCGTTCAACTATTCTACCTATATATTTTATAATATTATTCCTTTACCTTTCTTTATGTTTTCAAACTTTATTCTTATTCTTTGCATAGTTCATATCATAGCTGGGAATACCCTCTGCCATAGTGTGGCGTGTTAAGCAGAAATTTTTGCCATAGTGTGGTAACAGATTTGTTATTTCATTACGAGAGATGGCAGCAAAGATGATTGTTTTGGTTTTTCCCCCATAGTTAAGAAAAAATCCTTAACTATTACGACAAATGTGTTGTGTGAAAAGAGAATTTTTTTTTTGACCTAACCCTTTGGTCACTTTTCAACATTTTTATTTTTTTTGGAAATTTTTATTTTCATTTTCATTTTTGAAAAACACATTTGTTGTATATGACATGATGGCCAACAGAAATGCTGCCTATTGTAATACATTGGGGACATAAGAGAAAATGTTGACTCCCTTCAGAACTTGGTCACGACCCCAAATGACGAAACATTTCTGCTGAAACAACACTTTTGTTTACTTTGTGAATGTCCCTAAGAAAATGGAACCAAAACTTGGTTCCAGTTGCCCCAATTTTTCAAATTTTGTATTTTGTATTTTCTGTAGCCCGTTTTGCCCCAAAATTTGTTTTGAATTCATTTTCTTAGGAACATTCCCCGAACAAAATGAATACTTCAGCACTTTTGCTTCATGTAGTTATTATTTGTACTTCAACACTTTTGGCTGCATACGGTTCTTACTGTTAAAACATTTCTGCTTGTATTTATATAAAACAATGTAAACATTTACAAACAAAAATGTTGAAATCTCAACTTGTTCAAGCAAAACAGACGCATAGCTGTATGAGGCAAATTGTCAATATTCTTTTAAATTTAACCCCAAAACCAAAATTTTTGGCCTCAAAGCGGGAGCTAAATTGGTGGTTTTGATTCAACAGATTTTTTGCCGATAACAGATATGTTTAACATGCAAAATTCCCATATAAACAAACTCGTTGCCAAAATTGCCACATTGTGAAAGTTCACCCATCCAACTTTGCCGCACTGTGGCAGAGGGTATTCCCAGCTATGGTTCATATTTACTTAACATGTACAAATAGGAAACAACGAGTGTGCTCTGTTCTCTGTATGTGTAATGCTTTCCGTGGTTGGTTTCCTCTTCTTTTCTATTGAATTACCAAGCAATGCCAAGAAGAAAAGCAATGGGGAGAAAAAGGAAAAGCTTTTCATCAAATTGAACACCCAGACAAACCAAAGACCGCTCGGGTATCTTTTGTTGTCCAACACCTGGACGAAAATCTTCACGGCTCTCTCTCTCTCTCTCTTTCTCCCTCTGGCTCACTATAAGTACTTACAATACAATACCGCCGATCCCGCACAATACTCTTCCTTTTCCTATACCATTCTGATTCATAATAATTTCCTTCGTTTTCCGTTCATTTCGTTCAGGCCTGTATCAAATTTTTTTTAAATTTATTGACTCCTGTGTAATCACGATGGTTTTCCTTACCTTGTACCGAATTACTTGAAAATCCGAATATATTTATCAACCTTAATTTGTTGATTTGACGAGAGGCATGAAAATAAAATATCGCGTGAGTATCATTACGTAAATAATACTTAATAAGTATAGCTTTGGCCCCACTCTGATTTTCATTATACGATTCTTCATCTCATCTCTCAGTTTCGCATAAAATATAAAGAATAAAAAAAGCGTCTTGGAGAAAAAAAAACTGTAACAGTAATTGTTGTTGTAATTTTTACTTTTTTTTTTGCTGCTACTTGGACTATTCATATGGAATTGTGAAGGAGAGAAAGAAAGAAAGAAAGAGAGCTCAAGATTTACTGGCTGACTGCCTACCCTTTGAGTTTGCGTCTTTTTTAGTAAAGTTTTTAGGAACAACTATATAAAATATAATGTAATATAAAGTAAGTAAGTAATACATGTGAACATAATACAGAGTAGACACACAAACAGAGAGAGAGAGAGAGGGAGTAGAGAGAAGCTTGGCTTTCCTTTATTGCTTCGTTATTGTTTTCCTGAAGGACTAAGAGCGAGTCTGTATAACTGTACACACACATACTATTACATACCTATGGAATACCTAGTAGAAGGAACCAACCAACAGCTGTATACAAGTAGCAGTAGCAATAGTAGTAGTAGTAGGAGCAATAGGAATAGCAAAAAGGAACAAGCAGACGTCCTTCTCACACCGGAGGCAAACTCACCTAACCACGCACGCAAACCTAAATCAAATCAAATCTCGCTATAGTCTCTCTCACATCCATTCCTTTTCAGTTTTCACCTTTCCTTTCCTCTCTTCTATTCTGTCTACCTCCGAGTTTTTCTTTTTCCTCTTCTTCTTCTGCTCCTGCTTTTTCATCCTGAACGAGTCAGATGAAGCCCTGGGAGTCTGAACTTGAGATTAATTTCTATGAAACTATTCCACAGTCTCTTTCTTTCTTTCCCTCGTTTTCTCTTCAACCTTTTTCTTGTAGCAACAACCAAATGAAATAATATTATAACTGTTGCAGACATGCAGAGTCTTTTCTTCTTCTTCGCCTTCCTTTTCTTTTCCCATTGTACTTTCTCTTTTTAATTCCATCTCTGTATACATGTAAACTTTATACCATATGCACGTCGAGTATAGAATCCGGAGTCATATATACACTGTGCAAATTAACTAGGACAAAAACAGGATGCTGGAAATTAAAATAATACGACATCGTCAACTATACTGTACATTATTTTCATATGCATGTGCATTGTGCACGCGTATACATATATACATATATATGTATGTATATTTAATTCAAAAAACTTTTATTCTTTCCATATACATAATAAGTTTTTACTAGTATTATTTTTATTACATTTTATTATTATGCGTTTGTTTTTTGTTTTCGTTCTCTCTGATGAATCTAGTAGAAATAATAATTTTATGAAGAGTGAATTGAAAACAAAGCAAACGGAATTTTCACGCTTTTAAGTACGTTCGATTCCTAAAAACTGAAAAAAAAATCAGCATCAGTCGCTCCTCACATTCAATCATCCTCCTTCTACTATTAGTAAATTATTATTATGATATCCTATTATTATCATGTGCACGCTCAGCGTTAAGTAATAAATTAAATTGTAAACTGTAATTAAACGAAATAAAATGATTGAAAAAGTCTTGTAAATTAACCGTCATTTAACACGTTAATAAAGTTTACACGATACAATAACAAAGAAACTTTAAAAAAAATTAATTTGGCAGTTTATAAGCAAAAAACGATATACGGTAGATACAAAATACAACGTGAATTAGTTCAATGTTAAATATAAAACTACTCGTAAATATTATGATAAATAAGTGCTTTTGATGAACTTGAAATAATAGTAATGATAATATTAATTCAAGTTATCACATGGACTCTGTCTATGTTTGGGACCATTCACTTTTGATTGGCAAGCAGGATTGTTCAATTCTCTATGATAATTCAAATCCTCCTCATTGTTGTCCACAGGTTTATTGTAATCTGAATACAATTCATTTCTCTCCATATGAAAAGTTTTTGACGAGTGAGCTTTCGTGTCCTCTTGAATATCCTCCGTAGAATTTGTTTCCTGTTGTTGTTGCTGTTCTTTTTCTTGTAGTTGTTCTTCAAGTACGTAGCCGGGAACAAAAGGGACTCCAGTGCGATTCACTTTATGTTGATATTGAAAATACTTGTGCCCAAAGAAGGAGAGGAGTGTGGCTTCTTCAAAGAATATTCGACTAGCAAAGAATTTCCAGGACGCAATTGTGTAGCCCACCGTACATATTGGATTTACCAGCACCAGCTGTCAAATCATCATTAAAAACATTCATAAATCGGAAGAATTTAATAAATAAGTGGCTTCATATAGCTGTAGAAGCTAAGACTAGGAGTGCCCGAGCAGAATGAAAGTTTTTGATTTGATTATGTGTGATGATTCTTTCGTCATCCGGATTCCAGAAGAACAACTATACCACAAAAAGAGAGAGAGAACGAACCTGAGTACCCATAGACCACCAAAACCAACCAGCGTACGACGGATGTCGAACTAAGGAAATAATATATAACATCGTAGTTAGTTATGTTTTTTGGTCAATTGTTAGGTGTACATAAATACATTCAGCATAAACAATCAGCAGTATTGTCCTCGTATCAATAAATTTATTATTACATGTTGATTTGTATTATTTATTTATAAATTTTCATCGGCAACAAAAGTGAGCAAGTAGATAGTCGTGTCAACACTTATGATGATTTTTTTTACTTACATAGTGAGTACAGACCATGGGTGACGAGTTTGTGGCCCTCCACTCTCTTTTCCCGGACGAGGTGCGTGAAGTTACTCCAGGCAGTGAGCATGGCACCTTTCCGCAGGAACTCTCCCGCAATGCAGAAGAACAAGCCTATTTTCATTGGCCACTGCCATGACTTGAGTCCTATACACATAGAGAGAAATATACATATATAAAAAATACATATAGAGAACATGATGAGAACATACCAACTTGTACAAACACACACACACATACTCCAAAACTCGCCCTATTCGTTTCAGTTTCAGTTTCACTCTCACGAATTCACCATTTACTACACACTATATTTTATAACACGAGTAGAAAGAGAGAGACTCAGTAGATTCATGCTTTTCTCTTTCTTTCTTCACACTACACTCTACACGAACGACTACGTATACCTATGCATATGCACACTATATATTTATACACATTATTATATTAGAGATTCAGCAGCATGTCTATACACTTCTGACTTCTTTCTCTCTCTCTCTCTCTCTCTCTCTCCTCGGACTTTCAAATAGCTTCCCTCTCTCCATTTTCTCATTTTCATTCGCATTCCTAATTCGAGCACATTGCTATTGCTACTACACATGGACATGGACTGGTGAATATCCTGTGTAAATGGAAATGTAGCTAAATACCTCTGCCGTACCTAATAACAATAACACGTTATCTCATACAATCGAGTACTAACCAAAGTACCCAAGTACATCAAGTCTCTATTTTATTTTCTAGAGAAATGGGAATGAGAATGAGCGTAGGAGTTGCCAATGTAACATTACCCCGTAACTACGTATATTACAGTATGAATTGTCATGTACAACATGACAATCTCCTATCCACTACGACATTCAACTTTATGTTAGGTATACGTATGGTAGAGGTTTCTCTCTCTCTCTCTCTCTCTCTCTCTCTCTCTCTCTC
>JAIUND010001147.1:0-41484 GCA_034699125.1 Gisinianus flammeolus
CGTATATGCTCACGTGCGTATGCTCCGTTAGGGGCCAAATGATAATAGCGTATTTGCGAACTTAACCGACGATATATAGTATATATTATATACATATATACTTGCCTCATAAACATAGATTATTGCGTCGTCGTTAACAAAAATCATTGACTAAAATTTCCTCCATGCGTACGCTACATGCATATACGATATATTATTTTCTGTATGCAGTGAATGAGACTTTCATGACCAGTTTATTTTAGTTGTTTCACGTCTATATATATTGGAACTTTTTATTTCTCATTGTCCCTCGATCGTACAATTTTCTCGTGTGTCTTTTAAAACCCTAATCATTAGGCGCATCATACTCGGAATTTCATTCACAATATTGTCTCGTAATTACTCAGTACTTATACTGTCAATATTCTGGCCACTTCTCAGAAATCTATATTAAAATTCGTACTATGAATTACAATGTCTCCAATGAAATGTCACATATGACTGATGGCATTTAGCATTAAGCTTCAAAAATTGTACGAAGTTTGGTACATTCTATTTTGATGCTAAAACATATTATGTTGAATGGTATCGTGTATGCACACATGTATATATGTATTTAAAGAATAATTTGTAGAATTTCCTGTTCTGCGGTTTCGTATGTTGTATGTTCTATACATTGGTAGTTTTTTTTGTGGTCAGTTTACACTTACGTTTCGTTATCTTTTTTTATGTATAATGAAGAAGTTTACTTGTATAAAAGGACTTGAAATTCATTTAATTTTTTAGTAAAGCTCGGATCTCTGGATCATTTTAAGAAAGGTGTTTTATATTCCGTCAAAATGAAGGGAAATTTACTATTATTTACCTGTCTATTCCTATTAATCGTGAACACAGAGTGTGAAAATAGAAGGGAACAAACTGAAGGAGACTGGACTGTAAGAAAATAAGTACAACCACACACCACAGATATACACAAGCGAATAAAATAACTATTATTTTTTATAATTTACACATTGTAGTTAGGTGAAAGCGGAGAAAGAAACGACAGTGCAGCGGTCGAGACTGAATTGGACGAGGAAATGAGTCAAATACTCAAATTAATTAATACGGCAGCAAAGATCAAGAACGGTCCTTTGGATGATGTAGATTTGAAAAAACTTGATGCCCAATTAAATCATCAAATGCCTTGGTATGACTCTTTGTCTCAAACTGATGATGAGACATTATTTGAGTCCATGAGCGAGTGCTTAAAAAAACAGGGAAAGGAAAATCTGGCTCTCGACCTACCATCCTGTTTGCGGAAAAGCGAGTCCACCATTTAGTGTATATATATATACAAATACAGATAATTAAATACAGATTTTATTTGTAAATGTATAATTCTAATCAGCCGAACCCCAAAATCAAAGATATTTAATTGTTAATTAATAATATTGTGAATTTCTCGTGCCCTCTCATGTGAGAATTGGCTAATTGCCGTCTGTGTCTTTTCAGTGACGTTTGTTTTTTGATAGTGATCGAGCGGAATGAAAGTTCAAATAAAAAGCTAACGCATTTTTACCTATCACTTACATAAATGCTTTTAAATTTCAGTTTTCTTGTGTTCCTGCTCTTATTTTGCTTGTATTACTTTTGATTTGATTCCAGTTTTTACCGTTTTCATTGTGATTTCTTGTGTGTTTTTGTTCAGTTTCGTTTCGTTTCCGTTTTAGTTCCAATATACCGCGTTATAGAATGAAAAGAGGCAAATCAAACTCAACAAATGATAAATTTTCCGATGGACTCTTGACAGTATTGAGTAATCCCTTGGTAAGTTGATTGAGCCAACAAATTCGCCATAACTTTTAATATACTAATTCAGTTTTAAAAGTTTAATGTAAATATGATTTGTTCGATCAATCCCTCATTTTTTGTGTGTAGGTTTGGGATTGTATTTTTAAAAATTTGATGCAATTAGATCTACTCAACTGTCGTTTGGTCTCTAAAGGCTTCCGTCAAATTGTCGACACATCCTGCTCAATGAAAGCCAAAATGGTTGAAGATTTTAGTCGTTCAAAACAAATGTTTCACAATTTGAAGCATCTTGTCACGAAAAGACAAAAACCCAAGAGGAATCAAAATGACATAGAAACTGACCATTTTGATTTAAATGACTACGAGAGTAAATTGAACTTGACAAAAATAATTATCGGTCGACTGATGAATCCGCTTTCTTTAGTCATCCCTTCGTCATTTTCACAAACGATTGTCGAACTAATTTTCACTGATGCTGTCAGTGTAGCCAATTTTGATTTGATTTTCCGAGCGTGTTCTTCCGTCCGAATCGTCCGTATGAATTATTTAACTTTGGCAGGTAAGAATTTAAAAAATATACATACAAAAAAAAAAACAAATGTTCGGAAAATCCCATCAAAAGTTATTGTAAATTAAACCTAATATAATCAATGTCATTTTCTTCAGTGGGAAAGAAATCATCAGCCTTCAAGTCCTTATGGCCGTTTTTATCCAGAATCCGACGTCGACACATTGGACACCGAAGATCCTATGATTTGACTATTATGAATAATAACAATCCCAGTAATAGCACTATTGAAAATCGAGTGCAGCAGATCCCAATGCAAACGTATGATTTAGCTCATTTGGACACTTTAGAGATAAATTTACAGTACAATAGCCGATCGGCTAAGGATCATCCATATTTCACCGAGAAAATCCTAACAATTCGGATCGAGATGATCAGAGCAATTATCCTCAACTTCATAGTCAAGTCCCTTATAGCCGAGCCCACATATGAACTGAATCTCCATGAATTGAATGAATACGCCCAGTACATTTGTCAGAGTGGACATTTCCCACATGCTGCTCACGACTGGAAAATCATGGCCAATAACTCGATTGCAGCCTGTGCTATGAAACTATAATGTAAAAAATCTTCTCTCTTTCTCTTTCCTTGTTTGTTTTGTTCCTATACATACCCATATTTTATGTTAGCGCTTATTTAACTAATGAAATTCTCAATTGTCAATTCAAAATTAATTAAATACATGGAGAGTTAATTATTAAAATAATATTAATAATTTTTGTATATATATGAACACGAGCATGTTTTTTACTGGTCAACTAAAATTTAACGGTAAAAATCTGGGGATATTCTACTTACTTATATATTGTCTATTTCTATTGGACATTGGACACACACATTTTTCATTTTTCATGCAGAGTTGGGAGCACACAATACAGTTTATATAAATTTTATCTTTTACGTCCTCCTAAGACTCCTCCAAGGACTCCAGTCAAAACAGACAAACCTGACGATAATAAATTAATCAGTATCATTATTCAGTATACACAAATTTTTGGGTCAATAACGGAAAGGAGACCACTTTTGAAACTTCAAACATGAATTTTACCTGGTAAACTTGGAGGTTTTGGCTTACTCGCTGGCACTCCTTCGTCATCTTCTAGAGCATCTTCAACTGGTTTTTCGTCTTCACCTGAAGATTTTTTTGCTTCGGGTTCCGCATCTTTTGGCTCATCTTCTGGCGGCGCGGGAGTTGTTGCTGTTGTGGTTGTCGTGGTTGTCGTCGTCGTCGTTCGTTTGGCTTTTGGTGGTGGTTTTTTATTCTTTGGTGATGGTTTTTTATTCGGTTTCCCTTTTGGTCCACCTGGTTTCTTGAGCGGGTTACCAAGTTTATTCCCCCCTTCTTTGGGCATGTCTGGATCCGGGAGGGGTGGGTCCTCATTTGGTGGTGCATCCCCCCCCGATTCGGGAGCATCATCTCGTGGAGTCTCCGGTTTTTTGGTTGCTGGTTTCTTACCACCTGTCAAACCTTTCAATAGATCACCTAAACCTCCACCACCACCCGGTTTTTTACCACCCCCGCCACCCGGTTTGGACAGACCACCGAGTTGCTATATAATTATGATTTCAGAATATTATTATATAGTGAACGTGAATGTGTGGACTGGAAAATATTTGACGAGAGATAAGAAAGCCTTGATTGGAACTTCGAATTACAAAATCCATTGAAGATATAAAACTTACCCCATTTATACTAGAAATGCATATGATTTGAAGAAGGAAAGCGACCTGGAGGAAATGCCGAAATCGAAATGTCGACATAATATAATGATCACTTTTTTTTTCTTTTTAATTTAAAATTTGATTGTTCCAACTCCAACCCCAACTAAAGAGTTTGTAACAAACTATATATATAGTAATCACAATAATAATAATAATATAGTCATTACAAAATTTGTTTGTATATTTAGTTATTGAGAAAGTTTATTAATTATTAATTGTCTTGTCTAAGCTCTTTTGTTGTCCCTTTATCACGCTCAAAGCTCAAGTTTACGCTTTGTTATTGTTGTCCATATTTTGTGGGGTATACGCACTATTTCTCTTTTTTCTTGTACATAAGTACATATACATAGGAAAATATTTAATATTTATAATTATAATATTTCACGGCCAAAAGACGAGGGACATTCCAATGGAAATGAAATGAATGGACGCGGAAATTGTTCGCTGTCCATAATGTAAACTGGCTGTGTACAAGTAAAGTTTATTGTTTAGCAGTGTGGTATGTACTTATATATCAAAGTTAATTGTCTTTATTCTCAATTAATATTTCATTGTGATTCCGTATTTTCTGTTGAGAAAAGCCTTGAAAATTAATGCGAAAAAACAATTCACTACAGAATCCGCAATACAAAATAGTATTTTGAAAATACGCATATTGTACACTACAAAGAAATTTCAATGGATATATACTTACTTATAAGTTATAATGCTTAAACAATAATATTATATTAAACATGTACAAAAGTCTTAATTTTAAGATGTACGTACACATTTTCAATTTATACATAAACAAAAACAAAAGATCAAGAAGAATTAATCATTTACTTATTTATGCAAATTTCATTTCCATTAATTATTGATTATAACCAGGTGCATCGTCGTAATCAAAATCAAAAGTACTCTTTTGGATTAGAATGCACTTACGTAATTGAGTTTTAAAATAAGATTGAGCAAAATCTTTTCCACAAAGTGGACACACGCAGCGACGTTTTCCTATACGAAAAACAAAACAAAAGTACATATTTAATATTATTATATAGATATATATACTTAAGTATAAGTAGATACTTAAAAATAAAATCTCGGTTGTCTGTTGGGTGTATACATAATAATATAGTATTTAAACAAATTAAAAAAACTTGATGAATTATTTACCATTTCTGTAGAGACTTTTATAATAAAATGGATAATCTTTTCCATTACGACGGACATAGGTCACGCTCTGACTTTCCAAATGACTTTCCGGCCCAGAATGCCCATCTGCTTCTACAAATACTTCTACTGGATTCTGATAATAGCTTGAACTCTCTGTGAGACTATATGTACAATTACAAATTACAAGTACAATTAAATGTATGGACGAATTCAGATTTGAACGTTATTCGTATGTCTTCAAAACACATTAAATATTTAACTTTTAAGTGTTAAATTAACACTGTTAAAATTTTTAACTTAAAATAAGAAACGTACTTGATTCCTAGCAACTGCTCTATCCGTGCAATCCTCCTTTCTGAACTGCCAATCCTGTGTGAATTGGCGTGGCCAGTTTCCCTAATATCCGCAATAATGAGATTCTGTCCCTCAATCATTCCATTCTGTCTCTCCATCAATGTCGTAATTCTTCCCATCACTTCTTGAAGCTGAAATCCCGTATCCGGGTTCGCTGGTTGAGACATTTTCTGAAGAATCACAATCATAATACTTTAAATTGAGCTTTATATAATGTTAAAAAAGGTGCAAATAAGGAGAATACATTTTTTGCGTATTTATACGATATAAAGTATTAACTTACCGAATGATAATCAAATCTCTTTAAAAATGGTCACACGCACTGACTATAAAATACAATATGATCAAAAATGTCCGAAAAAAAGAGAACAACAACACTCAAGAAAAACACGATTCAAATGAATTTTTTCTAGTTGCAGAGAGCAGGAGAAATGAGAGGAAAACGCAAACTCCTTTTCTATATGCCTGCGTTATCAGTTTCAAGATAAGAACAAGAGAACCCAAAACATTTTGAGATGCATATAGAGAATAGAATAATAGAGTAAGTGCATGAATATGAACATACTTATACCATGTGAAAAATACTTGTACACATTCTACAGACGAGGAAGACGCACAGTACACATTTAAATACAATTTTGGCTAAGAAAATATTTAAGAGAACGTGAGTTTATTCAAATAATGGACAAATGACGGTCTGCAATGTTTATCAAATTAAAAAATATCATCAATAATACTATACTGGGCAACATTGAATTGATAACAATTTTCCGTCCAAAAATGTCGAATACCTTGTAAATATTCTATATAGAATTTGAATTTTGTATGAGGCCTTATTCACATTCACATAAATATTTGAATCTCTCACTGATGTATGAGTACATACGTTCATATAGGTATTTCGTAATTGAACTCACACACATGTAAATGCTTTTGGAATTCGAATTTGAATAGATCAAATGATCGGAAATAATAATTATTATTATCGCATTTCTGGACTTCTAGTCCAGAAACAAGGCTACATTACATGTGGAAACGGCGCGCGGTGACTTTTGCGAAGGCCTCGACTCAGGAATTACCCAAACAGACTGTTTATTTAATAATATACATAAACTTAATAGTATATCGTCGTCTAACATGCAAAAGTTTAGCATGTTAGACGACGATGTACACATGGCCGACCAATCCTTAAATTTTCCAAGTCCGACTGTCCCAGACGTCAACCGTGTGACCAATGTGACCAAAAAAAGACCCAAATATTTTAAAAACTGAAAACTTTCGAATTTTTTAAGCATTACTTGGAATTGAATGAAATGTATAGGTTTTATACGCCAAGTTGAAGTAACATAATAATATATATCGGAAAGGAAACTAAAACGTCAAATTTACTTATGCCAGCCAGCGCAAAGCAATTATAGGGCAGCGGAACTGAATTTCATCATAAATACACGATAAAATGTATAGGTAACGATGGAAATAGATAAGATTTTACCTGGGGAAATCACCAAACTTTACCCATATTCAATTGAACTGGAAGTTAGAAAATTAATTTCCCTCTAGATCTAGAGATTTCGCCGTATAAAATGTTTAAATATATAGTTCATAAATTAGCTCAAAATTTGAGCGGCTCAAATTTACCTTCTGGTTTCATTTATATTGATAATGATAAGTATACCAAATAGTTACAATTGAACCCAAATTTGTGCTTTGCTTTCGACGCAGCACACTTAAATTATCCGAATTCCGGAGCATATATATGTATTTCTATACTTCCACGTGTAAAAAATCGATGGGGGAAATGTCATTACAGATCCTATAATATATATATAGGATGGCAGATGATCTGTATACATACACACACTTCATATTTAGTTGCATAGACAAACTCTGAAGGGACATACGACACCAACGACGACGACGAGGAGGACGGGGTGAAAAGTCAGAGTACATTAAGATTTGGAATCCGCGGAAGAATGTTACTCCAGCTTTTGAACCCAAAACTCCCTGATGTAATATGCTCCACAAAAATCTGTAGTCACAAAAAATCAGTTCAAATGACTGAAATGGCGTGTGTGTTTCTGATAGTTAACGCTTCCACAATTCCATTGTTTATTTGTTTTTGTGTATAGGTTCAATGGAGGATTTTACACGATTTAGATGAAAGTTCCTTACTCAAATGTCGATTGGTTTGTAAATCCTTACAAAATCTCATCAATTCTAATTTCAAATTCGATGGGAAATTGAATGATAGTAAACTTCGACGATCCAAATTGAGTTTTGATATCCTTCGAGGAGATTCGAAATCCGGTGTGAATAATAATGTGAATGGAAATAATAATGTGGATGACAGTAGCAGTCCATTTCACATCAAAAAATTGATTGTGGGTAAATTCATGCACTCTCGAAAGAATCTTCAATTGGATTTCAAATGGGGAGCTGTTGAGGAAATTGAGTTTACTCAAGCCATCAACTCTAAAAATTATCATGCTCTCCTCAAAGCATGCTCACAAGTCCAGACGATCCGCGTCAACTATTTGGCTGTGGGTGGTAAGAGAGAAAACGATAAACATTACATATAGGTACTTAATTTCGATGTAAAATTCGGAAAATTCCAGATAATAAGATATATTTCCGCTCTAATCAAATTTTTCAGGGAAACGCTCCAAATCCTTCAAACTCCTTCGAACACTAATCCGGACATCAATCAGGCAGAGTCGTCATCATCAGAATGGGCCGGACCTATCATATTTTCTTCCCAATCTCAAGTCCATTTACATTGATCGCTCATTGAACACGATGGAATTCATTGAGAATAAGAATCGGAACAAGTTCAAACATTTTGATGCGGATCTCTATTTCAAAACTATGGCCAATCTCATTGATGATCTTGAGAAGGAAGTGGCTGAGAGTATTTTGGAAATGCTCCGTATTCAAATGGAGAAAAGAATCCCCGACGATCAAAACACTGGGTTTTTCTTCACCAAACCCTCCTTTATCAATCGTTTCCCTATGAGCAACGAAATTCTGAATAAATTCTTAATAAAATTACGGCAGTGAACCACAAAAAAAAAAAAAAACAAGCATTTCAGCTCCAAAAAAGAACCATGCATTTTTTCACCTTTTTATTACAAATACACAACTGCAAATCGAGAATCAAAATTCAAAAAAATGAATAAACACTGTACAAAAATTAAAAATTCAAATTCAAAAAGAATACACAGCATGGCGAAAGAGACTGAGAGAGAGAAATAGTGGCCAGATAATTGTTTATGGAGTTTTTATTGACGACTCGAGTGGAGGCGATTGAAGATTCGATGGATTCTCTTTGACTTGCTCAATTTTATCTTGAACAGTCTTCAATTCTTTCTCCGTTTCCGCTTGTTCTTTCGCCGTCTTCCTCGTCTGTTTAGTGATCATGTAATATTTCTCATCTTTCACTGCTTTTTCACCCTCCCGTTCTTTCTCTTGAATGTAGTAAGTTGAACCCGGTTCCGTCGTTCCAGTTCCATTTCCATTTCCAGCACCCGCCCCAGCAGCTCTCATCTTTTGAATTACATATTGTTTTCTATCCGGATTGTACTCTAAATCATATTTAATATCCTCTTGAGCCTCCTCATTTGGGCTAATGGCTGTGTTGGCTGTGGCTGCGGGATTTGTCGCGAGAAGTCCAGTCGGTTCTGCAGCAGATGGATTGGCTGCTACGGCTTTTACAATCACGGACTCGGTTTGAGTCTCTTTAGTTTTTTCAAAGGCAGCCGCATCAAAAATTTCTTCTTCTTCATCATCTTTGTCTTCATCATCATCATCTTCCTCATCTTCGTCATCTATAATCCCACTTCCGCCTCCAACAGGGGCTTCAGTGGGCAGCGAAGGACTTCCACTGGCGAAACTCCCTTCAAGATGTTTTGTTTTCCCCCCTTCCAATGGTTTCTTTAATTTTTTGGATTCTCGTCGCTTGATTGCGGCTGCTGCTTTCTTCAATTTAAATTTTTTCTTGGCTTCTGCTGCTTTCTCCAGGGCTTTTAGAGATTTTTCGTTGGCGATGGGAGGAGAGGCATTGGAAGTGGAATTCTCTCGCATTTTAACCATCTGTTGTGTCACTTGAGGAGGAATCTCGGGGATTCGGGTGAGGGATGGAGATTTCAAGGAAATTATCCGGTAGTCGATGCCACCGATGGACTTGAAAATACCTTTTTTCTACATAGGGATTAAATTCATGCAGAATGATACATTATAGAGACTTTAATGACGAGAAATGGAAATGGAAAAGGGTGTGGAAATTGTAAATTGTAAAATTATGTACCTTTGTAAAACTGTCATGTTTACTCAGATATTTCTCCCATAGCTGTGTCGATAACTCTTTGTTCGGGATTTCTGAAATCAAGTTTGATTTATCATCTTTGGCTTGAGCTACGGGATTGTTTTTATTGATTTTAGCAGAGAATTTGTGGACCGCATTCTGATCTTTCTTATTCTTTGATGATGAGAGTCCATTATTTTTTTGGTATTTGTTTAGTGTCTTGGCTGAGATCTTTTCCTGGGTCAATTCATCGGGCGAATCTATACACAGGAGAGAGCACACAAGAGAAAAAATGATTCCATTTTCTGTTTCGGTCAATCAAAGACATTTTTACAACTCTTTCGTTTAAATTTTGAATGTATTTAAAATTTAAATAAATATATATGGAAAAGAAAACTCACAGCTGGCAGCAGTATTTCCAATATTGGAAATGCCTCCAAATGATTGCTATATATACAAAATTTAAATTTAAAAAACCAAATTAAAACTTTTTTGTTTTTTTGCGATGGATGAAAGGATGTGTGTAAAATATAATATATGGAATAATATGAATAATATGAATGACTGAAAAATGAGGTTAAACTTGCAGCTTGGATGAGATGTGACACTTGTAAAAGTGTGAACAGAGAAAGTGAAAGGCCTGCTGTTTCTATCTTCATGATGATTTTCTCGGTTCACACACACAGTTCAAATATATATAGTCAGCAGTTTTAACGTTGAAATTGAACCGTATTATGTAATTAATTCTTTATACATTTAAAGTTTGCAGTATACATGATGGAAATCACAATACATTATTCTTCTTTCCAAGTCTTTAACTTCTCTTGTCGTCATTTCCTCATAAAATTTGTTACGACCTCGCCATTAAATTAAATTGTATTGTCAAATATAATATATAGCAAAAAAAGCAAAGGGAAAATTTTCGTTTAGTCCTTTTTTTGCTCACATTTTTTTCTTGACGATATTTTTCCTTTCTCTCTTTCCTATTACAAAAACGAACTCTGAATTTTTTGCTTGTGCTCTTTACTTCTGTATAGCTTGTGCATTTTGGGCATTGTTTACATTTTTACTGCCGCAATTAATTATATGACGTTTTGTATGACGGCACGTTTTCAATGTGCCTTTTTATTGCCATCAACCAAACTATACTGAGCAATATTTTTTTTTTCATTGTGAAATTATTTGTGGAGCTCCATTTATTTTCTATAGAGGAAATCTTTTATACATATTTTGAAACGATGAGGAATATGATGACTTAAGTCCTTTTTTCATGAAATTTCACAAGTAAATATTGAGGAATCTTCGGGCTGCACGCATATAGATTTTTACCATATCTAATACCAAAAAATAATGTCATGGCCATCTCATATATTCTATAATTCTAAATCTAATCAACTCAATAAAATCCACAATTCAAAGCATCCACATCGCATCATCACAGCGCTCCACATGCAAAAATCCGAAATCCGTTTTTGTCTTCCATTTTTCGATATTTCGGTCATTGAAAATAAATAAACTTCAGTAAATATATGCAAAATTTTACACTCGCGTGTAAAAAAACTAAAAAAGTTTATATCAATTCTCATAGACCATAGATATTTTTGCATATATAATTTGAGCTCTCTGACTGTTTCTAAACAAATCATCCACATCATGGAAATGCACAAAAAACGTTCAAAGACAGCATATAAATACGGTGCAGATGAACTGAGCCCTGAATTCCGTTATCAAGCATTAGAAAAGACAGCTGGAGAGATCCCCATCGAGCCATATGAAACTGCTGAGAAATATGTCCAAATCGGAAATGCAATGTTCTCTTCTGCCACTTATTTCTTTGATACACGTGCCTTTGAAGACTCTTTCATCCTCTTCACACGATATCACTCGTAATGATAATAATGTACATATTTATAGGAAAACCAAAGACAATCATATCATTTCGCTATATATATTTTCCACGACAATGTAAACTTGTTAACGGATCGTTTTTTTTTATGCAGGATCTTTGATTCAAGATTTAGACAACATCCAGGCTACGATGCAATTGCAGAGAAATATCAAGATACTCTAAATCATCAGTGTAAAGCAGCTAAGGAGAGACTAATCGAGCTCAAAACGAAACTGTTGGATGTGTTTCAAAGGGATTTGGACTACTACAATTATAATCTAAAATTAAGCGCACGAACACATGGAAGCTTTGTTGAGTCAACAATGGTACAGATTTTATATCGTATATAATATATTGCAACGAATATGCCAAATTATTATGTAACTCAAATCCTATGATCAGCTCGCAGGTTTCAAATCCGTGATGCCCATCAGACGAAGGAGATCCCAACTCATTCAATTCAATCAATGGATCCTCTCATTATTTCGAGGAGCTGACAAAGACAAAAGCGGTGGTTTGACGGAGAAGGAAACGCGTAAACTTTTCCTCAAATTGAATCAGAAATTCGATTCTAATGTCGTCACAGATTTATTCAAAGAGTTCAAACAACCAAAAGATAGTCCAGACGGAGTCGTTGGAGAAAATGGATTTTTCCTGATGCTCTTTGAACTAATAAAGTCCCCACTGGTTGAAGACATTTTCAAAAAGTAAGCACAAAAAAAAAATTGAAGCATTCGATACTTTTATTTTTCAAACGTGAAACTTATATGATTCCGGAACTTTTGAATTTGAATTTAAACATGTAAAAAGGTATGCGGTTGAGAATCATTTGAATGCGGATCGTTTACACTCGTTTATTCGGGCGGAGCAAGGAGAAGAATTTTCATCTTTGACAGTTGAAGATTGCTCCGAACTAATTAAATTGAATGAGCTGGAATCTTTTCTTCAAGAGAATCCTGGACAAATGAGCATCAATGGTATGAAATCGGTAGACAAGAGTTCATTTTCATAATTGTGAAAGTTATTCTCCAGGAATTTCCTTGATTTTCCACAGGGTTTGCCAACTTACTCATGTCGCCCACATTCGACATTTTAAAAGAGCCGAATCGTCAAGTGTGTCAGGACATGAGTCAATCATTAACCGACTATTTCATTGCATCCTCTCACAACACGTATTTGACGGGGAATCAGCTCACAGGGGAAAGTTCCGTCGAAGCCTATGAAAACGTGTTGAAGAGTGGATGTCGATGTGTAGAGTTGGATGTTTGGGATGGTGGTCCGAAATACTTTGATGAGCCACTCGTCTATCACGGTCGAACCCTCACCACCAAACTCATATTTAGAGACATCCTCAAATTCGGTATTAAACCCTATGCTTTCATCGCATCGGACTTCCCTTTGATCCTCTCTATTGAGAATCATTGCACGGAGGCTGGACAAAAGAGAATGGCAGAGCATTTGAATAAGGAACTTGGAGAACTCATTTTCGACATTCCTCTCCACCAACTTCTCACCCTCAAAAAACTACCTTCACCAGAGAGTCTCAAAGGGAAAATTATCATTAAAGCATCCAAGAAAATCAATCCTAATATTACGATTAATATTCCAGAGACTTTACCCTTTGAAATTAAATCGGTAACAAAAACTTTCTTCAAAAAAATGAAACTTTTTTTATCGTAATTGTAATGATTTATATTCGGAAGTTTAAAATGACAAATGTTTGAATTCTTTATAGGATGTTCAAGCTGAACTGGAGATCATCAAGAAAATTGTAATTGAGTAATTGAACAATTAGATTTTTTGATTTTTTTAATATGACGTAATGAATTCTGTATGACTTAATTCAAAAATTGACATGCTCAAAGGAAGTGGACACGGATTATGAAAGCGATGAAGATGATAATACAGTTTCCTCGGGTATCACTGACGATGAAATTTCCTCGGCTCAACTAGACGTTCAATTGACACCCATAGGAAAAACACCCAAACCGGTAAAGTCTAGATCGATCTTATAGGTATAGAATTCTCTCTACAATTAATTGGTATTTATTTACGTAAATGACATTTTTTGCTTACATGTGATTATTTGATTATATAGTTGGCAGCGGAAAGCGATCTTGCACAATTGGTGAATATTTGTCATGCCGTCAAATTCAGATCCTTTGAGAAATCAAAGAAAGAAGGTCGATGTTACTTTGTAAGTTCCTTGACTGAGTCTCATGCAAAAAGACTCAGCGTTCGATCTCCCAAAGAATTCGTGTCCTACAATCAAAATCAGATATCTCGAGTTTACCCCGGTGGTTCTCGTGTCAATTCCTCCAATTTACATCCACTTTTGTTCTGGAAATTCGGATGTCACATTGGTAATATGACAATGACATCATGAAATCCACTTTTATTCACACAGTTCACAGTTACAGTGTTTTTTCTCTTCAGTTTTTGTCTGTCAAAAAAAATGGCTTTAAAGTTTCAAGGATTTCTGATTCGATTACAAATTAATAATAATAATAATAATCGGAATTTTTAAAGTTGCTCTAAATTATCAAAATGGGGACAAGAAAACACTGCTAAATAAATTTCTATTCTTGAACAATGGGAACTGTGGCTACATTCTCAAGCCTTCCCTTCTCACTGATTCAACTTTGAACTTTGACCCAAGCAAAGAGCTCCCAATTGACTCCACGGTTCTACATGTCCATATTGAAATCCTCAGTGGTTTGTTACTGCCACAAACGGGCGTCGAAGTCATTTCAAGTCCATACGTCAACATTCAAGTTAGCTCTATACACAAATCCCTTGATATACAATATAGGTATATATTTTCTAACAAAATCTACATTGATTGTCATATAGGTAAAAGGATTTGATCATGACAAAGATAGTTTTACGACGAAGCCAGTCAAAAATAATGGTTTCAATCCAGTGTGGAAAGAATCCTATGATTTTGAGATTCAAACACCAGACTTTGCCCTATTATTTTTTACCGTCTATGACAAATCCTCTACGGCTTTAGCTCGACTCACTGCCGACACGGAAATTGGATTTTATGGTGTTTCCGTATCCGCTATTGGATCAGGTATACACAAAATAGATACAACATAATATACCATAAACACATGCTGTGATAGTCAATAATTAATTTAAATTGTGGACATGAACAGGTTATCGACACATTCATTTGGTGAATAAGAAAGGAGACTATTTGACTCCAGCCACATTATTCGTCAAGATATCCCAAAAAATGGATGCTCCTCTCAAAAAACTAAGCTCAAAGAGTTCGGAAAACGTTAACAAAAAATAATATAATATGTGTACTTATTTTGGGCCGCCTCGTTCCTCATTTCAAATACTTGATAAAGTTGGATGACCGTTCCAGAACTCTTTTTCTTGTCCAAGAAATCATCGTGATGGTTCGGAGATAGCTAGAATATTTCCCAATTTCATAGATGAAAACGCAGAGAGCCAAAAGCAATCCAAAGCCAAGGACTTTATCCACAAATCGACAAAGGATAGAGTTTGAAATTCTATCATCATAATTCCCGATCCATTCTGTAACAAAATAAAAACAAACAAAATCAGTAAAGTTACAAATGAAACGTATAACATTAAAATCGAAATTCAAATGTGTATAAATATGTATGTGAACAGGATTATTCATTGTACTTTTCCGTGATTTGTATCGCTCTCGGAGCATCAAAGATTTGATGACATATTTGTGTTGAATGAGTCCACTGCTTTGCAAATCCAGAGTGATTTTCTGAAACACTTCAAAATGATCAATAATGCGAGGGATTCTCCAACTCTCTTGAATATAATATATTTTATCCTGTGCTATATGAAAATTTTGAATCTCTCCTTCAAAAAGTGGATGATTGAGTAGATTGAAAACGGAGCTCTCCAGAGACTGTTTCCCATTGAGACAGACGACGTTGCTCAAATAACTTATCGACAGACATTCCTTTATATCTCGGATCAGGATTGTTCGATGACCAAATCTCTCTTTGAAACTATCTAGCCCAATATTTTGAAGGGGAGTCGGAATGGCTAAAGTGTACTCAGTATTATCTTCCAGTTCTTCAAACGTTAATGGAGCAGTGCCAAAGTTTGATGTCGCGACAATTGACATCATGTTGGCTGAATAGGAGGTGTAAAGAATCTGCAATCAATGTCATCAAAGTTAGATAAGAAGAAGAATTTTCTGAATTTTACAAATGTTATACTCAGCTTTTAACCCTTTAACTTACAAAACCTCCAAAGAGAAATGTAGCGTGAGTGAATCGACACAGAATCCTTTTGCGAAGTACCGGCAGAGCTTGAGACTGCCAAAGGAGATTGTACGCCAAAAGTAAGCTATCAAAAAGACCGATTTCACGGCTAGAAATTTTGACAAAAGACTTGCATTGTCATAAATTTGCATTGATAAAAAAAATTGTATTGTTTTTATGCAATGTGTATACCTTTCAGATTGTGGGGAAATCCGGGCTTGAATTTTCGAATAGAATGAAACGAGTATCCCAATCAGAACAAAAGTGAAGAGAGTTAGATAAAATAAAGGCATACCAAAGGGTCTAATGAGAATTTGAAAAACTTGTATTTGCCAGTCTCTGGCATCTTCACGTCTCAATTTATTATAAACAGCATAGGCCCAGTAGTCAACCGTAAAAGGTGTCAAAATCCTGTCGTTTTCCCCAAAATTTCCAGTGCCTGTTCTACTGGAGATGATGATTTCCTTATTCTTTTTATTCTTATTCCTTGTAGTTGCGGTTGTAGCAGTCCAGGAACGGTGTAAACGTCGATTCAATTTGATTTTATTTACAGCGTCTTGGTCGGATTCCGAGTAAATGCTGCAATTAAATTTGAGTAATTTGACTGCAAGCGCAATCCCCATTTCATAGTATTCAAGTTGGGAGAAATCAAAGTTGAAAGTGTGAAGGATTTCAGTACAAAATTTGAGGGATGAACTCGAGGAGATTTGAAAGTGAAAATGGTCTGCTCGTTCCAGTTCATTTGACAGTGAAAATTTTGAAATTTCATTGAAGAGGTTCAATTGGGATTGGGGTTTTTTTTGATGAGAAGGGAAACATTTTTCTGATTCAAAAGTCCTGAACCGTCCGTTTACGACGGAATAAGAAAGAAAATGATGAGTTTTCTCGAATGGGGTTTTACATTCCAAGCAAATAAATTCAACAGTCCACAAATTCAATTTGGATTTGAGTTTGTTTTTGATCAGTTGACGTTTGATCAAAGCTCCTTTGGGGATTCTCAAAGGTTCAAGGCAGTTGAGAATTCTTTTGAGACGACTCGGGACAGAATTGTAGAAAATGTAGACATCACTTGCTTTGAAATTGACATTTGAGAATGCTCTTTGTCTTTTGAATAGTTTCCAAAAGGGAATTTTCTCTTCATTTTCCTTTGAGAAGTCCAATATGAAGTTCAAGTGACAGTTTTCCAAATATCTTCCATGGAAAAGAAGTTCCAGCTTTTCCCGAGACATTGATGACCATTTGGAATTCACATAGTCGATTTTTTTGTCTTTGTCATTTGAATCAAAGTACTCGGGAGCAGAAAAGGTACTGTCAAAAATGTACGACAAACTCGGACGATGGGATTGAAAGATTTGATTCCACGGAGAAAGGAACCCAAATCCTTTGTATGAAGGATTAATGAACCAACTGACAAAACATTCACTCATTTCGTCAGTTATGAACGAGACAATTTTCTGAACGCTTTCAACTTCCTCACTTTCTCTCATTTCAAAAGATTCAAAATTCAAAGAATTTACAGGATTTTGTAAAACTAAGACAAAGACTACAGTCCAGAAAACAAATGATAGCTTCATTTTTGCCCTCACAAAATTTGTATTCCTTTCTTTCGTTCCAACTTTCAGTTGTTTTGTCTAACGTCTAACGAACAAATAGGCATAGAATGTTGAGCTTTGCGGTCATTTTAATTGCATCACGAAGCCAATCCAATTAACTGAGATCATGAGTCAAGCTCTTCAAAAATGTATGATGCCGCCGCACACGCAACTAACTCGCATTTGATTTTTGACCTTTATCAATATCTCTATATAGTGTGTATAAATAATTAAAATGTAATTCCACAAACATTTGACGGTAAAGGATTGAAAAAAAAACTGTACCATTTCTAAACAAAACACGATTGTAACAAATTTTATTAACTTAATATTGCTTTTCTATCATATCATACAATGTCATTTATAAGTACATATTGCACTCGAATGAGCCTTTAGATTGGAAAATAATAACGATTTAAGTATGTATTTACGAGATTACATTTGGCACAGTAGACTTACAACTCAATTAAGTATACAGATGTACATAGTGATATGAAAATATTTTAATTATTATAGTACGAGCACGAGCATTAATTACTTCCTTAAAGAATTCCACCGTCTTGTCAAGACATGAGATTCTGAACTAACGTAAAAGTAGTAAGTTATAATAAGTACAGAGTATGTAGGTATAAATGCTAAATCACTGGGAATCCTATGAGAAGAGATTCGAAAAAGAAAAAAGTACAAATACTTATGCAACCCAAAACATGATATGTTTATCATACTAAATTCCTTGTAGAAATAGAAATAACCTGATAATAGCTGCTTCAAAATATTTATCGTTTAATTATGAACCTTCAATAATAATCACATGTAATCCTTATATCAAAAGTAAAAAAATGTAACAACTTGCCAACAAAAAAATTAGGTAAATATATAAATAAATACTTATGCATATACACAATATCACAATCATTTCGGAAAACAGTGTGTAAGTACAGTAAAAAAAACTTTTGAGGGCTCTTTTTTTGTTGTTAACATCTTACTGTGCAAAACTAATTTGCTTTCTCATGTTAACTCTCTTTCTAGTTTCCTATTCCTATTATAATATTTAATTTTACTTTAAATGCAAAAAAAAATTATTTCTAAATATACAACAACAACATAACAAAAAGAATAGAAATGCAAAAATTACCTAAATGGACTTGTGGACGATAACTGCAATGGCATGTGAGGTGAGTAGTTATATGGTTCTAATCTCCAAAAGTTAAGGAGACAAGTCTTGAAAGTTAATTAAGTCGAATTTGAGATTTTGATTTGATTCATCGCAGATTTCCATAGATACTTTTGTACCAGCTTTTGGCTTGGCGTCCTTCGGGATTCCCAGACATTGTCCAGCTGCCAGATTGTAGATAGAAGTGTCAGTCTGAAAACAACCAGAGGATATGAAATAAATAAAGATGTGTAAAATTGTATAGTAAAGTACATAAATAAATAGTAATGACAGGGTTTTTAAAAAAATTTACATCAGAGGAGCGTTTCCATTCTTGAGTACCCAACATTTCATGACATTTGGCTAAACGAGCTTGGTCATCATCAGCATCAAGACAGAGCATTTCTGCAAGGATGAGTTCATTTTTGTCTGTTTCAAGCCAACGCTGCAAATTATAGAATAAAAAAATACAACTTTAATAATGACAATTTCCAGAATTTCGTACCTATCTACATAACAATCATCCACATATAACAAATATAACTTACTTGTTTCTTATCACTGTCAAAACATTTCTGAAGTACTAATCCAGAGTTTTTGGTAACAGACTTCTCGGTTTCTGTTACAATTAAAACAATAACAAAGAATGAATGTTTGGTAAAAGAACATTTTGATAAAAGATCAGAAATTTGTAACCACACTAAAATTTCTACTTTTTACATACTTTTTACAATAAACCAATAAATAAATGTTCGCTAAAATACAAAGTTAAATTAATTACTTACGTATGCACATCTTTGTTCCCTTCAGATTGATTTGAAATCGACACAAATAATTCCTGGATCGAGTTTTCCAATTCTTCATTTTATTCATAAATTTACTATTTTTTCCTCCTGCAGCAAGTAAGCTTGTTGCATTTGAACTATCATCCACAACTTCACTCAAAATGGAAGGATAGATATTGTCCAAATACCATTTGAAAGGTTTGCATCTACTCGAAAGAAAGCATTACGTTTATACAAGTAATTATCAAATTATGAATACAAAATATCTCTCTCTGTTATGACATAAAAAATGCCCAAAAGTGTCTCACCCCAATTTTTTACGTAAACTAACTCTGGCTGAAATATCTCCGTAATCCAAGGATCTTGCCAAAGGTTTCGCTTTATAGAAATTTTGCTATTATTTATTTAAAGAAATCATTAAAACTTATATTCAAAATTATCTTATCAATATGAAAATATCAATAGTATCATATTGTACGTAGTGCTTTAAATACCTTGTACTCATCCATCCAGACTTCAGCGAGGCGAATAGAATTAATTAAAATTGTATCTTCTCCATTTTTGGCCCCACTATAAATATCATTATTATTATTATCATCATCACACATGTAATGAAAAATGATGAAATGACAACATTTTTGTAGGAGGCATAAAAAATAGAGTAGGTTTAAAATTACTAAGGACGACGACGACGGAAGACATGGCCCACTCGAGAACAAGGTACAATCTCTATTTTTCCTCCACAACCCCAAACCCTAAAGCTCATTTCAAGATTCTCGCCACCCTGTAAAATACAAATGTTTGAATTTTTAAGTCCCCTTTGGATGCCAATGGAATGATGGATGATTCTGGCAGTAAAAAATAAGGTACCCAAACTTCCATGCCGTCATCATATTCTCCAAGTTCGTGGAAGTAATTTTTGTCCATGGCAAAAAGACCACCCGCCATTGTTGGGGAACTATAAATGATAATTAAAACATTGGAATGATGCAAAATGAAATACAACCATCAATAATATAATTAAATATAATATAGTATCAATTGCATACATCAAATAGAACCAAAATACAACTCACTCTATAGGCTTGACGAAATCATCATCGTTTCTGAGGAGATTGCGTGGTACATTATCCCAACGGAAATGGAGACCTAAAAAATTACATATAGATACACGAAAAGAAGAATTCAGCAAAACGTCACTATAGTTGAATAATTAAAATATGAAGAAAAATCAAGTCATTCGTTTCGTACCCCAATTAAAACCACCTCGAACTAATGGACTTGGAGTGTAAGTGAACGTCTCTGCATTGATGATATCGATAATGGGAGTTGTCACTGTCTTCCTATCGGCATTTATAGGAGCCAATAAAGGATCCAGCCAGTTTTCATTGGGCTCAACATGTGAATCCAAAAATACCAAGACCTGTAATAAAAAAGGATTGTTATGAATTCACTTCATATTTACTTACTTTTTATTTTATTACGAAAAATGGTCCCGTTTACTATGCTATGGATGGTTTTATAATTACTTACATCTCCAGTTGCATGCCTAGCACCAAAAATTCGGGCCCGAATTAATCCAGCTCGGTTGGGAGTTTTGAGCAAGGTAACTTTAGCAGGTAGATTGTGTTTCGTATAATTTAGCACTTGTTCGTGAATGTTGCTCTCTGTACAAATTCAGAATCAGAGTCACAACAAAAATGAGTAAGTAAATACAATGAAGGATAAATTTGTCGGTAAGTACATAAAATTGTTAGGCACATTATTTTCTGTCAGACTTACCAAAGTCACTAAAATCATCAATGAGCAAAATTTCATGAAGATGATTTGCATTTGATCTTTTGAGTACGGTGTGAACTGTCCTTAAGAGCACATTGAATTCTTCATTATAAAAACAAATGATGACAGATGCTTTTGGAAGCTTCGCTGGGTATTTAATATCTGAGCATCTATACAGAAATTAAAAAAAAAAAAACATTGTCATGGCAATAATGTACAAAGTACAAAGTATTCTCTAGCAATTTTGATAATTATGTAATGTCGTTTGGTTTTTTCTACTTACTTTTCATGTCGAGTATCTGTAATATTACGGTAAAATCCAAGCCTGGAACTAATAAGAGCATTGAAAGCATATTTTCCTAAATTATTATACAAGAAAAAATTATTATTATTATTATTTTGTGACTGAATAACTTGGGATTTGTGCGGAGGTACATGAGCATAAATAAAATAATTCATCATTCTTTACGATCACTTACGAAATCCCCGTTCTCTAAGTTGCTTCTCCTCTATATTTTTAACTAAGCCTAATTTATCTGCAGGATCATCAGAGAGTACATGAACTTTTGAGCTGAGCTGACTCACAAGAAGATCACTATTTTTGTATGCTTGAATTGCTTGATCATTAATTAATTTTTTAAATTTTGCCTTCCAAATTGAATTTGGTTTATCCTCCGTGGAATCAATTATTTCAAAATCATTTTTCAGTCCTAAATGTTTCTCTCCTCGTAGTCTCAAATTGTCATTCAAAGAGTTTTCCCCTCGTGTATGCACATGGTCCTTTTCTATCCCTTGTGACAGTGAATGTTTAAAGTTGAATTTTTGGCGTAGTGGAATGTAGGAATCATCATTTGGATGAACTGTATCAATTTTTGTACTGCTACTATTCAAGTTCCAGTAGAGATACATCACAGCTATCCATGTGAAAGAAGCTAAAATGACTCCTGACACGAAGGAGCGAATACGGAATTTTATTTTGGACATGATTTTTATAATATTAAAGCTCGACCTTATATCCTTTTCTGTTCTTTTGTTATTGTCAATGTCGTTTCTTCTTCTAAAGATTATAAATTGCGTGACACTATATATATAGATATTAGTTGCTGTCGTGGTTGTCGTCTCTATTTTCTTATTACTTGATTGTTGTAATTCTAAAGTACTATATACTTCAACTACTATGTTGATTTTTGAATACAAACGATGGTAACAGCATTCGATCACCTTCTGCTGCTCTTATGTTCATGGCCCATGTCCAGAGATGACTTGTAATTGCCACACACTATGTGGCCTTAACCCATTCGGTTATGACAGAGATTAAAGTCTTTACAACTCCATGACGGTTGATTGACAGTTTTTGAGGTTCTCCTTGTCCTATTTAATTAGTAATTCACAAACATTCATGAAAAAATTACAAGTTTAAATAAGTTATATAGTCTCAACTTGAGACTCAAATAATGTCAATTAATTTTGTACCAACATGAAATGTATATTAAAGTCTAACTTACCAACCACTTTATCTTACCGCTGTCAATTTTCAATGCAGTTGTTAATAATAAGTGAATGAAGATAATGTGGTTTATATTTGACAGGCTTTAGAACACAATTAAATTAATCAACAGAAGAAAAAAAATTGAATTATTCGAGCGCGGCACAAATATTTTTGAATAGTAATTTCAGAGCGAAAGCCGAATGAAAAACTCGTGAATTTAATTTTAATTATTTTAAGACATTTATACAACAAAGCAACTAATTTATACTCAGTTAAACTGCAGTTAAACCTAATTAAGTGAATAATTTGGAGGCCTTTACCATTTTAAACACAAGTAAGTTACATTGTAGATTGAAATTGACCGGAATGAAAGCTAACGGATTTTTGCGTGTATATCTAATGCATACTCTACTCACTTCTCTTTCATTTCTCAACTCAAATTGTAATGTATTAATACTTTAAATTCATATAGACGTACTACCTACCTCTTTCATAGTGTGAAACAGCATTTATCGCATTTGGGAGACCTGCTAATAAAATTATATTTTAAACAGGCAACATAATATTTTGATCTCATACAAAAATGGACAACATAAAACCAACATCAGACTTGAGTCGTTTTCCAGCGATCCCCGGGCCTAATCGAGTTAGTATCTGTGAAGCAGCCAATACATTGAAGACGATTGTCCCTCAAGATGATGGCCCTACTGATTTCTCTCAATATATTACTACCCCTGAATCTTATCATCATATAATGGGAAATAACTTGAAACCTGTTGTTCCTTCCAAAATTCCATCAAGTAAGCGGAGAAGAAAAAAACATAGTAAAACAGGAGAGTATTTGATGAGTCTATTTTTATGAATGAATAATGTAATTTCTTTGTACAATTCAAGTTCGTGTAACTGAAACCAGAGATAATTTCATTGTATCAACGAGTGATGGCTGGCTAAAAGGAATTTGGAATGCCTGGTTTGATAATGGTTTTATTGGAGCTTTGGGCTATCTTCAAAATGAGCAAGCCATTCCCAAACCAATGAAATTAGCTGTTGTCAATATTCTTCACTTTTGGGGTGCTGTTCAAAAGTCACGAAGGAAAGTACTCTACAGATTCTATCCACATTACGGTGTAAGTATAAGTATTAGTAATACTGCATTACTAAATCTACCTACTTGTGAAATAAAATAGTATGGAATTCTTTGTAATTTGTCGCACTTCTTGTGTATTTTAGTTGGAAATTGAAGACTTGATACAAAAACACTCGCCTGTACGAGAATGGAAAAAGTCCTGGATTCGAGCTATAAGTTGGCACTCAACATGTTCAAAATTAGCAATTGCACTCAAAGATGATAGTGTTCGGATTTTAACAAATGGAATGTACGATGGATTCCCTTATGTCAAATCTGCGGATCAAACTAAAGTTTCATCACTCTCGTGGAGGCCTTTTTCTGAACGTGAACTTGCCATTGGAGTTGAAGGGGGTGTAATTATTTGGGAATTGGATGGCTCACTAAAACCAGCATCACATCGTTCTCGCTTACTGACTGCCAAGGGTCACTCACCTGTAACTTGTGTTGAATATAGTGCCAATGTAAGGCATATCTTTACAGTATATATTCAAATATTATAATTCAATCGTTGTGCTGTGTGCTCAATTTATTTTGACACACGACTTTAATTTTTATTAGGGAAGACATTTGGTCTCATCATCATCTCTCGACAGCTCTATTTACATTTGGTGTACAAGTTCAAAGTATGATATTTTATTCCATGATTCATGATTCGTATTTTGCGTGCATGCAAAATCTTCCCGAGAAAAAACAATTCTTTTTACAACTCGCAAATTCAAAGTGTATTTCCCAATATACAGCAATCTGAAAATTTTCATTTTTTCTCAAATTTTGCTGTTGGTTTAGGACACTAAAATTTTTGTGCAATTATTTACAATATTTGTGACTCGTTATCAGATTTATCAGCAAAAATTAGGCAAAGTAGGCAACCTAAACTTTTTACGCCACAAGGTGTCAAATTTAAACTTTTGCCCACACTGAAATTGCTCGGGAAGATTTTGCATGCACGGTATTTTGTAAGAATTTACTTACCGGCTATTAAATATTGATTCATTTAAATTTAAATTGAATTTTCCTTTGTAATAATAAATAAATAAAGGTTACCATTCGTGTTGCATCGATATCAGGGTGGAGTTCCACGTAAGTCAATGTCAATATTTCACAGAATAGTACTTTCAATTTCCTTCGTTAAATAATTGATATGAGATTTTGAGGAAAACATTAATTAATTATGACTTTGACAGGGGTCCAATTTTCACCGTTGGGAACACAATTATTTAGTACAACACCAACATCATCTTTCAAGTAAGAATGATGACGAAACATTCAACGCCACAAAAATAGTTTGTAGGTAAACAAATAATACAAGTTATGCGTGTATATTTCGTAATTACAGAGTTTGGTCGGGCGCATCAGAATGGACTCCTGTTCGCTGGAGAACTGCAAGAAAAGATAGTCATGTAGAAGCCATGACTTGGGCACCCGACGGGGGTATGATTATCTTTGCAAGTGACTCAGTTCTGTTCAGTATCATTGTACTTCAATGTGAGGAGGATTTCGTAGATTCCGAAATTGTACGATCAGCTATTGCTGTCTATGATTTGAGAACAATGGAAATTTCACAAGAGGGAACGGGAGATATTTTCCAGTATGGTTACTACAATCATAACTCATTGACATTTCGTTAAATCGGCATTTAATTTTAAGGAATTTCTATGCATAATATTCCTTTATATTTGTTTCAATTTACAGAGTGGGTGGTGAAGTTGTACAAATCGTCATGTCTCCATGTGGAACCAAATTAGCCATAATTTTTCAAGACTCAGAATTAGTTGCTTTATTCAGAGTTCAACCAAAATCACCAGATTTACTCTACCCATTAGGTTTTATTCGTGGTCACGGGAATGAGTACCCTGTAGCAATTGAATTTCAACGGAATATGGAGTCTGGAGCATTATTAACTATTGTAAATAATAAATAAGTTACAATTCACTTGGATTCACTACTTATATTTTATATAATAGAATATACATGTTTTCTAAATTGTAACAATTTATATATATGTAGATAAATATATGTATGACTAATTATTTTTTATAGGCCTGGTCATCATCCCGTCTGCAACATTTCCCCATGTTAACAAGTAACGCTCTCGTATCACAACGATTATATGAAGAAGATCAAATCTATTACTTTCCAAGTGGAATGCTCAACACATCAGCATCCTTTGGTATGAATACTTCGTCGAAAGACAACAACTCATTTGTTACGTCACCCGCTTCACCTTTGAGTAGTACAAGAAATCAAGGGACTCCTCCTGGACGTCATGAAGGAGGGGACTTTAATCAAACTGGAAGTTTCCACGATGATCCTGACATGTCCTTCTCACACGTCAAAATATTTTCTTCACCGAGTAGTCAGTAACTGCGGTGACGTTTGTAATATTTATGCAATCTACATATAATGTGTATATGACTTGTGACTATTTTATGGTAGGAGTCCTTTTTTTCTGCGTTATTTCTTTTCTTTTGTCGATAATTTAATACATTTGTATACCAATTTCGCTCTTTCAGAAATTATGAAAATGAAAAGTTATTTTATTCTTGTCATGATTCATACTTGAGAAATTATACTAGAGATATGAAATATAAAATAAATACTGTATTTACAGGATAAATAAGAACAAGAAATTTTAAAATAATGTCCGCTCAGATGCTTCATTGTAGTTTTTAGATTGAGCTTTTACTCATCTGTCATTTAGGAAGAGACACGAGTTTTTTTTAATTGTTTACAACTTTCACTTTCACTGTTGCTGATAATTGATAATTGAACGAAACAATTACAAACGATAAGGATTTTTTGCACTTTTCACTTTCATCACGGAAGAAATGAACTTTTAATAATATTAACATAATAATATTAACTTGAATTGAGAAGAGGAGATTTCTTGACACTTTTGTGATGATTACTACTACTACCCGCATTTGAAGCCTTTATATTTGAAGCATTTATATTTGGATTGGACTCGATGATTTCGGGAGTGAAAGTTTGTCGGACGGGTGAAGGAGGCGGTCGAGGTTTGAGTGTCCATTTGAGATTGAATAAAGGGTCATTCTCGAATTGTCGATACCATTGCTCATCTCTATGCCAATATTTCTCAATCCCCGGTGAATCTTTCACATCTCCACTCTCATCTTTTTTTAAACGATCCGACGTCGGATTCAAGCTTCCATTCAGTACTTGTTTCAAGAGTCCAACTTGTTCCAAAACATTTTCTACATCCTCATTTGTGGCCGTATCCGTCTGATTGACTTGGAGCTTGGATCGGAGATACCGTTGACTAATCCTCTTCATCAAATTATTATATCGTACTAAACGATTTGACTTGTCATATGGACTCTCTCGATCTTCCTACATACAACAAACAAACGACGAAACAACATAATCCTGTTGATTTATTATGGTCATCTATCAATTTTGAATTTTTTATCAAAGAATATTAGTATATAATATAAATATAATAATATAAACTTCTCATATATAAATTACTAGGTAACAGCATGCATCGACTGAACAAGTGGCCACTTGCTTCCCACCTTTGTTTCCTGAGGAAACCATCCATTTGTAGCACATGCACATATCCTTAAGGGACGGAAGGATGTTGAACGGAGAGGGCATCACTGTATTTCGAATGTAGTAAATCCAAACCTATATTAAAACAAATCATCATCGTCATAATTTAATTCAATACTTATCATATAAATTCGAAATTATACCTGAGTTCTATTAAATTTCCAAGTGGCTATCATATTATCCGCAATTCTCGTGAATGTATTCCCCATGTAACCCGTGAGCATATTCATCAAGATCATCGTACCCAAAAGATGATATACTGTGTTTGAATTAAAAAAAGAAGAAAATCGCAGTCATTTGAATTACAAATATATATACAAATGAATATATTTCCTTTAAAAAATCCTACATCCTATACATACATACCTGCCCAAAGTGCTTGTCCCACTTTCTCCGTGATGTGAAGAGTATTGTGGACATCCTTTGTATGATTATGATTCGTATCCATCTCCATTGAAGAATTCTTCATGAATGGAATGATGACAGCATAGTCCTGGTCGGACATTCCCAAAAGTGCCCAATACAAACTATGTAAAGCATTCGGATAAGTTGTGAATTGAGTATTCATGGTCCTCGTCTTGCCATCCACTGTCGTGGTGAGTCCCTCAAATGGCGAGTACAACAAATAAAATGCTGTGTGGAAAAATTTACAAGCGAAAATTCTCACAGGCTTTAAAATTTTATGGAATACGAAATACGACGATATAAAATATGCATGGGACATTTAATTAGTGATTTATTAATTTATTTATACCTAGAGCAAAAGAGAGCATGACGACTCCAAAAAAGAAGACAAAAATAGCAATGTCACTGATCATATCCGCCATCGCGATTTGCAATGGTCCAGTGGTGTAATTCAATTGGAAGAAACGCATGAATGCTCCGTAGGACAGAACCAATGCCACTGCAAATGTAGCTTGACCACACAGAACACTGTCGTAGTAGAGCCAGTGAGTTCGTGGAGTATTTATTGGGGTTGTCATCTGTCAATTATTATTATTCATTGGTCAATTATTATATATATTTATGTATGATGTATAATATGTACTTTGTCACGTATTTTCTTTTGTAGTTAAATTTAAAAGTTAAATGTAAAAGAGTTGTTAGTATTTATTTAATACCTGTGTGTACCAAGTATTAAACCAGAATGCAAAAGTGGCGATGAAGAAAGCAGACGTGATTAAATCATACCAATTCCAACGGGTACAAAAAAACATTTTGGGGGCGACGAGGAAATGTTGGAGTAATTGAATGATGTTCCCACTCACAAATAAAATGATAATGATTTCCAGTACTTTGAATGGTGTATTATGAAGATTTGCATTTTCTGGAAGACTCGTGTAGTATGCTTCCGCTCCGAGAACCCCCATAAAATAAACGTACGAGACGAAATGATTGATACAACGATTGATTGGGGATCGGAAAAACTTTGCCGACCTGGAGAAACCATCCACGTACAGCCAAATGCAAATAAAAGGAGCAAATATGAAACGTGTGAGGATGTAAAATATTTTCCAGGAAGTGGAGCACGTTCTCCATGCTGGCCAAGAATCCCCCGCCCATTGCATATACAATATCTTTTGACAATGACCATGTGTCACGAATTCATTGAATCTATTCTCCATTGCAAATAGGATCCTGGGATATTTATCTTGTCGGCCATGATATCCCTCTTTTTGCATCAACAATAATTTCAAATCTGATGTTGTTTTACATTCATCTGCAAATATAACAAAATACATACATATATATTTCATCAATTTTCTCAAATCTGCTCGACATTTTCTAATTGATTCGATCAATTTATGCTTATATGTATACGGATAGGATTGAAGTTATGTTTGAATGTTGATGTGTAAACGTACCTACCGAGAAAGCGTGACAAGAAAAACTTTAATTTATTCCGGATGTCTTTGTAGTGACTTTTAAATTCATGTTCTTCCCTTCCCACTCGCCTCAGCTCCACCAGTAAATGGAATGCTTCGAGAATTGGATCAAAAGCCGGTTCCGTATTCGTTCGATAACAGAGCATTTCCGGACTTGCTTTTGCTTGATATTCATGAAGTCTCATGTAATTCTGAGACAAATCCAACGGTTTGCTTTTTTGTTCAACCACAACAACAACAAAATTAACCATTTAAAATGTATTGCAGATCGATAACTAATAAAATTGGATTGTGTTTGAAGTTAAAGTGGAATTACTCTGGATCACTAGGTCGTTCAAAAGTTGAATAGATGGGCTCAAATGTTTCACCGAGTTCATAAAAAAATTTGATAAGCCGGTAATTCCCGGTTTTTGATGCCAGTATTATGGGAGTTATATCCACCGAATATTCAGAGTATTTCCATCGTCGTAAATGACTTGGGAGTCTGTATAAATACATAGATAATCAACATGATGTTCAAATGCAAAGAAATTTGATGTGTCAGCATATGCCATATGCATGAAAATCCTCTCAAAAACTCTCACTTTAAAAGGGGATATCTGGCTTTCATTGTCTTGAGGATTTCTACGATAAATGATATATTTTCTCTGTGAATAGCATGAAGTAGAAGATCGTAAAGAATGTTGATATCGGGAAGTGTGAGTAAATATTTGAACATTGCATCATCTTGACGATGGATTGCAATGTGCCAAATTGTGTATCCATGTTCATCCACTTTATTATCTTTATTTCCAATGATTCTATTTTTATCGCGGAGCCATGCTTTGACTTTCTCAACTTTCCCCAAATTGACCAAAGCAAAAAGTTCCTGCTCATCCTCAGTTAATTCATCCGGAGGTGGTGGAATATCTCCTTCCTGCATGTGTTTGCAAACATTTGTGGAGATGTGTACAAACTTTTTTTATACTAAAACTGAAAAGTATTCATGATGGAGAAAATTGACAAATGTATTAGGTATTATTAATAACTCACCGTTACAGCAGCTAAAGCCGCTTCTGGATCCGTAATTACGACCATTGTGGTCAAGAGTGTCGTTTTAAACGTTTTCCTTCTAAAAAAAGACATTTTTTATGCTGGAGAAAAGAGACAATGATTCTGTGGGATGATGTTTTAAAATAAGCTTCAGGTTTTGAGCTTGTGATATATATTTTCTGCTTGGCTATACGAAAACTATATACGAGTTCACATTTATTTCACCGCATGTTTTCAACATTTATTTTGGTACCCTTTCCCTCGTCGTTGGATCCATTAATTGTAATTAAATGGCAGCTATACACAGACAAAATGCTAATTTGTTAGAACAATTTTTTATATCAGAGTCCGAGTCGATTTTAAATAATTCATTTTTCTTCATGCTGACATATTCAGAATCTTCTTTATACCTATGGATTTTGACTGTGAACTTTTCTCCAGCGCAACATATTATTATTATATCTCTAGATTTTTAATGCTACAAGTTTCGATTTTGACTCGAATCATTTCCCTTCTATGTTCAATGTTCAAGGGGCCCAGCCGATCCCTTAGAAAAGTTATAAAGCCCTTCCAGTCGTTAGTCCAAGAATTCAGTCTGTGTTTTGGTGCTGAATGAAAGAGAGCGTATAATACAAAATTTCTAGTTCTGCTCTCTTCACTTTTTTTTTTTTGTTGGAAAAAGTTCGTTCTGACAGGTTTTTTGGGTGAAAAGGTAACCTTTTTTTCCTTCAAAAATATCAAGTCGCGTCTATTTTTCGTCAATTTGTTCAATTTTTATTCTACAAGCAGTATATATATAAATACAATTGGATATTTATTTGATTTTGGTTCTTATCATTATTATTATTATAGATTTACAATAGATGTATACATTGTTGAAATAGAAGTCGAGGATTCCCGATCAGAAAATATGAGTAGCGAGAAAAGGGGAAATGGGCCATCGTCATCTGGTCGAGTTGGGGAAGGTGGGAAAACTTTTGTCCATGGAAGAAATCGTAAAATTGACAATGTGGAGCCAACTCAAGAGGAGATGACGATGCTTGTAAGTTTTTTGAGGATAACTTGTTATAGCTCTAGAGTCTAGACTCTAGACATTTTGCATTTGTCAATCAACATCATATTTTATTTTGTATTTCTTTTTTTGTATATGTACCTTTTTTTATAGCTCTTTGAGAGTGGTGAAGTCAATGTGAGGGAGACGATGGACGAGGATCCAATTATCAAAGGGTTACAATTATTTACTGTAGTTCATATCGAAAACCCAGAAAATCTTTTTGTTGAGATTCAGTCGTCGGACAGAGTCGATTTCAAGCCCAAAATGCAACATTTCTACAATAGTGCAGATGGACGACAACAAAACTTTAAGATTGTAAATAAAAATAAGTACAATTTATACAAATTCCCTTCAGTTGTAAATTTTGAAGCAAGGATTTCAAAAACAGTTGTTTGTGAAATGGTTCATTTAATTGAGTACTCCGTGTATTTCTATGAATTTTTTATTTGTTTAGAAAACGGATCGAGTATTTCAGGATCGATGCTATGTTTGGTGCGATGTCGGACCAATAGTTCAAGAATGGTAATTAAAAAATTAAATAATGAGAATTTTATTCTTTGGATTTTCCTACAATAAATACAAGTCTTACAATTTTCAATGTTATAAAATACAATGTGGCCAATTTATTTAGGGACAGTTTCTTATGACAAAATTTACCGATGGTTGTTTTACATGTGAATACATATGGGAGACCATATGTACGCACACGTAAAACAACCATTGGTAAATTTTGTCATAAGAAACTGTCCCTAAATAAATTGGCCACACTGTATACTAAAACAATTTCTATTTTTGATATGAAGGCATCGAGTGAGAGTCATCAATCCGAATTTTGAGAGAAACCAAATACAAGTTCGCCTTATTGATGTGGGGAAAATGGAAATCGTCGAGATTCAAGATTTGATGGAGATCAATCCAGAGTTTTGCTTATGGCCGGCAATGGTAATTAAAGCCCGTTTGGCTCATGTTGAACCTCCAATGAATCTCCAAGAATGGCCCGAAGACGCCATCAAATTTGTACAGAGTATTTGTAAACCAGGTAATTTTACACAATTCAATCACTTGATCACAATCATCTTCAGCTGTTTATAGTTTGCGTATCGATTTTGAAGTTAATCGTCTCAATTTATATACTTTAATGGCACAGACAAAATTTTCCATGGAGTAACAACTGGCATATTTTACGATGACCCAGAGGATTCGAAATCTTTTTATCGAGAGGTGATTTTGGCCGAGAAATCTGATGACCCGAAATTTACAGTGCAGTCCCAACTCGTTCAAAAAGGATTGGCAGGGCCCACCGGATTCTCGTGAGTAAATATTCTTTATTTTCAATCAATTAGTTGATTTATTGAATTTGAATTGATTCTTCGTAATCAACTTGTTCATTGCAGTGTGTACTGATTTCTGATGATTTACCATCTGTTCTATTTTACTTTAGAACTGGTCGTTGGGATCTTCTTAATTTCCATTCGCAAAATCAGTATTATGATCGAGCAGCCATGGCGAAAGCACTCGAGCTGGACGTCCAAATGTTTCAACCTTCGCCTTTCGATCTGAAGATCATCGGAATGCCCAGTTTTCTTTATCACGGCCCACCAAATTGTAATTTTGTTTAGCTGATATTTAAAATTACATACCAATGTAATTTGATGGTTTTATTAGAAATTTCTCAATGGTTTCTGGGTATAAATAAGTTCGCTTATGTTATTTACTCTTTTATTTTGTACAGGGGATGAGGACACTCACATTCCAATTAAAATGCAGAAAAATCTCGGCTGGGTCATCATCTCAAGTGTCTCAAAAGGACCATCAGTATTCTATGTTCAGATGAGAAACAAATCTGTGGAGCTTGAAGGGATGATGGCGGATCTGGAGAAAGTGGTTCAACATCGTCCAGGAATCCCCGAAGAAATGGTCAAACCCGGCCTCATAGTCGCTGCTCGGATTTTGGATGAAGCCCAACTGGACGTATTCCAGTGGAAAATCTTTTACTGGACTCGAGCTGTGGTTACACAACGTCGGGAATCAATCGTAACAGTAAGAGAAGAGAATCTGATTTTTAAATTCGTTGTCATATGTATAAATATGTACTTAATAACAATTTGAAGCATCATTAATTTGGTTTGTTCTCTTTTGTGATTGAAGCTCATCTTAATTGATTACGGTCTGGAAATGGTGGTCAGGATGTCGGATCTTCGAGAGCTGCCTTCATATTTCATGTATCACGTTCCCCCGTACTCTCAACGTTGTCACCTGGACATGTTTTCAACACCCCATGCTCAGGAGCTAGGTTGCCAATTCATGCCGTTTGTTTGCAAAAAATGGCCTACCGGGCTGGAGAGGGTTTTCAAAAGGTATGTGGACCTTTGGCATCATCAGGATCCTCTGTACTATTGTTGGCAACCGAAACCCCAGCAAGGAAAAGTCCAGTTGACCAGATTCAATCAGGTGTGTTTCAACAATTGTTTTTCTATTTTTCTATATTCCATCTGGTGTGCGGTACTTTTAAGGTTTCGATAAATTATTTAAAGTCCTAATGTTTTTTTTTGGTAGTCTCTCTGTTACGACCGTCAACAGAATTTGTGGTCACCAGCAGCGACTCTACAAGCGTCGCCCTATGAAGCCATTGACAGTCAGAAAAATCATCCACTTCTTCAGCAATTGTACAATTCAATTGGGGTGGATATTCAGTACGAAATTCCATCAGACCCGAGATGTACTCAATTAAATACTTTTCAACCAGTTTGGGATGTTTTGATGCAATCTACTGATTATTGAAGACTTGAGCATACTTTTTGTACTTGGATAATATATACATATATATAATATAAATGTATATTATATGTATAGATTTTCTCACTTTTGTTTCAAGATTCATTTATTCAGCTATTTTTTTTTATCAATGTTCATTTTGTGTAAGGAAGTATATAAGGAAGATGAAATGAATTGAGATTAGTTCAAGTTTAATTTTATGATATTTTTATGTTTACGGCCAAGAAAGTATGAACATATTTGATTTGATTTTGATAGAAATTATAAATTATAATTGTAAACTATACATGAAGTTTCTTTTTTGTAACATTTATATAATTTATAATAGAATTTACGTGCTAAGTAATGGCAATCAAATGAATATTGTCATACATATATTACAAAGATACAAGGAAAAAGATTGAAATTAAAAAGGAACGTTTTTTATCTTTATCGTAATTTTATGATTATTAAAATATGGACTCGATCGATCCACACGTCACTTTATTTTTCTCTGTCCACGAAGCGGCTCAGCTATTCGGTTGTGTTCATATTGGGATCTTCGTCTCCCAGTCCTATCAGCCAAATTTGATCTACTGAAAGAGGAACTTGAAGATCGTTGAAATGATGAAGTGAGACTCGCTCGACCACCGGATCCATAAGAATGTGATGCAGCAGCCCCGAATCCCGAGCCAGGACGTAAAACAACATAATGACGAGCTAAACTAGTAGCAGCACCAGAACTTTCATTTGGATGATGTCCACCCAAATTACCCAAAACTATGAACACAACGACGACGAGAAACAATCCGTGATGACCACGGCGAAAAGGAAGATTCACCATCTTTTATTTATTTTTTTTTCGTCACCCTATATACAATTTTAAAAAATCAAAATTATTATAATGAATTCTATATACTTTTACTTTTACATAGATTCTTTGAAATTCATTTAAATAATAAAGCACCTCGAATTCCTATCGTTTTGTAGAAAAGAAAACTTGAAAAAACTCTCCTAGTTTATTTTATTCGCAATTTAAGAGTTGAGTATTTATGATATGTTGAGAGTTGAGAGGTCTACACACAATTAAACATCTGATTCGTATATACCATAACCAACTGTTTCAAATCAAGATTGAGTGCGTATATTTGCGTGTTGTAAGTACAATGTACATGGAAATATTCCGTCCGACACTAATCAATTGCTTCCTCTCTCTCTCTCTCTGTACTATATTAAATGACCCTGATTGGTACTTAAAATCCATTGAACTTGGGTCAAGTTAAAAATGGTAAACAACACATACGCAGTCAGTGACTGTACATGTCGTATAATAATAAATTACTTTAATAATATAGTGACGAGTGAGTTAATAGAACTGTTTTCATTTTATCCTCAATCCTTAATCCTCACATGGAGAGAGATCGAGACGAAAGAGAGGCTTTTCAAGTGGATTTTCTCTATTTTTAAAAATATTTAATATTATGATCTTTAAATCTCAAGTGTTTATGCAAGCGTCAAATTATCTGGTTTCGTGAAAGGACAATTCAATTTTAATTGAGCATCATTCATTTGACCTGTCCAATTTATCATTGTGTTTTGCCAATAATAATAATAATAATAATTTCTTAAACCCAAAAATAATGCTAACAAATCTACAAATGTGTCATACTTCATGCTTATTTTTAGATATATATATTTAATTAAAAAATGAAACTATAATATTTACCAAAGAATATTGTACGTACAGAGATATAAGGCGCTTTGTTTAACATTTATGCATATGGAATGGATGTTAAATGTTTTAGCGTATTGAAGCAGTTTTTAAAACTCTAGATGTCCTTACCCCATATCCCCATCAGAAATTTTCAGGCTTTTTTCTGATGAGTTTTTCGTTTTTTTTTTGGAAAATTACAGGCAATTAAGTGAATTCTCACGTTGAAAAGTTTAATGTTGTAACAATAAAATAATATTGAGTCGTGTACTAATTACAATTAACTGCAAGGTTGGACTTGGAACGCGTGGAAATGAAAACAGGACTGGATTATTTTAATTGTATCTCCAAACGCTATACAGCTGATTTTCTCTCTCCTCCACTTTGACTTGTGCATTTTGATTGTCCGTGTGTGGGGGAATTTTTTCCGAAAGAAAATATCACAAAATTTTTAATTATTATTATATATTTTGAAAATGAAAATTTTGAAACCAGCCTGGGTTCATCATGACGGTAAGGTCGCATTATTCATTGTGCGTGTTTTTCATTCATTATATCATCATTATTGTTTGTTGTTGAAAGTTGTTGATGAATGTGATATATTTCATATTTTTTGTCAGCGTGCCTGTCACATATGAACTACGCGCTGGCTTAAAAAAATATGAAATATATCATTTTCATTTTAATTGTTAAATAAGATAGTTTTTAAAACAATCATAATATGATATTATGTGTTTTAAAGGGGGGAAATGAAGTTTATTATTTTATATATATGTATATATATATATAGGTCTTCCAATTTTTTCGATTGACGTGCACCCTGATAATACTCGATTTGCGACCGGAGGTCAAGGACAGAATTCAGCGGGCCGAATTGCCATTTGGAATATGATTCCAGTTCTAGATAAAGAAAAAAGTGAGAATGAGAATATACCGAAACTTTTAAATGATCTGGAATTCCATGCATGTGTCAATGCAGTTCGTTGGAGTCACAGTGGTAATTACTTGAGTTCTTGTGGAGATGATAAAATAATTGAAATATGGAAATGTATATCCCGATACAATGGAGCAACGGCTCCTCCAACGAATAACCCGTTTCAAAAAGCAAGTCATGAACAATGGAAATCTGTAGTCACATTAAGTGGTCATTCGGGAGACATTCTTGACATTTCTTGGTCACCAAATGACAAGTACCTGGCGTCCGCATCTGTGGATAATACTGTCATCATATGGGATGCAGTCAATTTCTCTCTCACTCCAATTGAAATCCTCAAAGGTCATACTAGTTTGGTGAAGGGTGTTACTTGGGATCCAGTTGGGAAATTCCTCGCAACTCAATCCGATGACAGAACTCTACGGATTTGGAGAACAACAGACTGGAAGGAAGAGCATGTTGTGACTGAGCCATTTATGGAGTGTGGAGGAACTACTCATGTTCTTCGTCTGGATTGGTCACCTGATGGACTGTACCTGGTGTCCGCTCATGCTATGAATGCAGGTGGACCCACAGCACAAATTGTTGAGCGGACTGGTTGGAAAACGGATAAGGACTTTGTTGGTCATCGGAAAGCGGTGGTGTGTGTCCGTTTCAATCCTAATATTCTTCAGAGGGAAGGGAATAAGAGTAAAACTTGTTGTGTGGCACTTGGATCTAGAGATCGCTCAGTATCCATTTGGTCAGCTGCTCTCAAGAGACCGGTGGTCGTCATCAATGATGTGTTTACAAGTTCTGTTATGGATTTGAGCTGGTCAAAGTGTGGTAAAGTTCTTCTATGCTGCTCATTTGATGGGACGGTGGGTGCTGTGGAATTTTCTTTTTCTGAAATTGGAAAGCCCATCTCGTCAAATGAAGTCGTCTCCCTTCATCAACAAACATATGGGAACAATGTTATGGCTGCCAGCTGTGATATCATTCATGATGTTTCCATTCTCAAAGCAAGTAAACTCAAGAAAGAAAAGGTTCCAACAAAAATAATTGACTCAACTAAAATCACAACAACGACAACAGCCACAAGCATAAAAGATGAAAAACAAACAAATGGAGTCAACTCAAATACAAACAACTCGATCACATCAACCCCAACAATAACACCAACGACTAATACTAATAACTCAGTTTCTACAAATGATATACCTACATCTACAACCAATAATCACATTAGTAATAATAATAACAATAATAATAATAATAACGGGAATGTCAAGACTGAAACAGTTGAAGCAACAGCAAACAGTGAAAAAACAAAAGGAGAAAATCGGGTATCTATTGAAGACTCTGAACCTATGGATACAACTACAAATTCCAAATCCTCATCAACTTCTCCCCTGAAAGGCCCCTTGTACAAACAAATTGAAACTAGGAGAAATGATGGGAAGAGAAGGATCACTCCACAATTCCTACTCCCTCAGGGAAATTCTCAAAGTTCTCATGAAGAAAATAATTTGAATAATATAGGTAATCAAATTGAGAGCGATGGTGGTACGTCAGCTGCTAATAAAACTCAAGCTACTCCTAGTACTAGTAGCGTGGTGGCTTGTACGGAACCCGCATCCGGATCAACTCCAGAAGATAAACAACCATCACAGACTAATTCAGCTATAAATAATAATATAAATAATAATAATAACGTTAATGTTAATAGTAGTATTGAAGATGATACAACGAAAAATAAAAGCGGAACGAATACTTCTAATAAACTTGATCGTGCTGCTTTACTTGAAGCTAGAGTTTCGGAATGCGGTGGGACAGCTACAACGAGTACTAATAATGAGCCTGCTTTGATTTCAAAATCTCGAATTAGTACAGGAAGTGGAAGCAGTGATGCATCTACTCGGAGTTCGAAAGATAAAGATAACAAGGATAAAATTAATTCCACTACCAAAAAAGACGACACAGGTACAATACAAAATCAGAAAGACAGCCCACTCAGTTGTACAAACAAAAGAAAGAGAAGCATTGATGAGCTTGAAGTCGGTGTCAAATCAGCCAAGAAAGGGAAAAATGGTACTTTAATTACAACTTCAAATATACAGCAGCCGAGCGGTGGTAATCAGAGTACAATCGCGAATTCAAGTCAACCCAACAGCAGCAGTACAGCTCCAAAAACTATTATACAGTTACAGAAACCAAAAGTTACTCCAATTTTTTCAACTCCAGCACCCGTCCAGTCAACTTCTGGAACTGTATCAGGTCATCATGGAATCAAAAGTGGTAGTACAAGGCAAAAATTACTACCAATGAAATTAAAGGAGCCATTTAGTGAAGTAATAATACATTTTTTATATGAGCTTTATGTATATTACACAACTGATAATGTTTATCTATTTTACAATTACTATGTGCATAATTTATTAATTTATGTGAAATTTTATTTATTTTGTAATAGATTCAAGTGACATTAAAAACAACCGGTGGTTATATACTGTGAGTAAAAACTACAACGATATTAGTATTACTATGAATGTATTGCTAATGATAATTATTATTAACACATGACGTGTGAATGTAATTGATAGTAGAATCTAATACTAATATTCTTTTGATCATCCCCTAGGGAAGTAAACAACATTGTGGAGAAAAGTCGATGGATGCATCAAGTCACTTGTCGTCATCAAAAGACTTCTCTAAATGGTTTATCATGGACAGTCGTGATGGATTCAGAAATTATTGGTGTGACAGGGGATGCTTCTAGAATAGTTGTCTTGTGTGAGAATGGACTTTGTCACCACCTAAATATAAACGGTCGTTACATTTCTCTTCCATTTGCTCTGCCGAATTTTCCTCACAGAATGGTTCATACTGGACCTTACCTTATGATCATCTCTGTAAAAGCTACAGTACACGTGTGGAATCTCGCAACTAAGAAAAATGTGATACGGTGTGAATCCCTTCTACCTATTTTAAATGATCCAGGTATACAGATATTTCATATAAATATGAAAATATGAGCATGTACATTATAAACTCTCGGTATTTATACTTCATTGGATTATTATTATTGTTCTGTTTTTTCTTTTACTTTTTATAGGAAAAGCATCACCAGAAATAACTCATTGTGCCATACTTGTTGGTGGGGTTCCTTTTATTGTGTTGTCAAATGGAAAATCCTTCAAATTCAGTTCCGACTACCAATCCTGGGTATTATTTGTAAATACATCAACAACCGGTCCGAGTACAGCCTTATCATTGACAGGGAAACCTTGTCCAGAAGATGATGAATTCCTATCCGACTCTAATCGACTTTCTACAACAAATACACGTCGTATTGACTTTCAACTTTTGAGTCAAATAAAAATGAAATTGACGGCAGCAATTGATATGAAAAGGAGTGAAGAAGTACGAACTTGGATGACGCTTTTAGGAATAACGTGAGAAAAATCTTAGTATTAAATATCGAATCATATAGTATCTTACTTTTCAATTTCTAAACAATAACACGGTCATGAAAGGCAATTAATTATAAATGTCATTTATTTTTTTCCTACATACAGTTTAGCAAAAGAGGGACTTGAGTCAGAACTGCGTGCTTTGTGTGTGGATCTTTTAGGACCGTGTCATTCGGGAGCTGTTTTCCCTACTCCTAATCAAAATGGTAATATTTTGAGTACTACTGGGAGTAGTAGTGGAGCTGGGACTTTAGCTGGACAACAACAAAATATGTGGAATCCCCATGTGGTTGGACTTTCAAAAAGAGACATTCTCCGTCAACTCCTCGAAGAATTGGCAAAGAATTTACGATGGCAAAGTGTCTTTACAGAATTTAATACTCTTCTACATATGGCAGAGAGTTCAGACAATGTCAGTCCATTCGATTCTACTGTGCTCATTTAAATGCCAACTCTGTCTATTGATTGAAAAAGAAGAAGCCAATACTACTGTGTCAAGTGTTACCTCTTTTTACAATTCACAGACTTTTCTTTGGTTTGCAAGAATGGATTCCAAGTAAGTGGATTAGTTTTTTAAATGTGACCTGTGAGTTTTTTTAATAGTACTATTTTGTATTTCATGAACTATGAACTATGTAATTTTTTTAAAACCCGTATTTGCTTCATTTTAAGTCTACTCGAATGTATTTACAACCTTGTTGTAATATTTTGGCGTAGTCCAATAGAGAGCTGAAATAGGGAGGTTAAATGAATTTAAAACCAGACTTTTTACCATAATATAATTAAATATAATATTATTATTATAAGTAGGGTCACTCGGGGTAAGTGCAGCCGCTTTTTACGACGTTTCAAGTTCAAAATGCAATAACTAGCTTTCCACGTGGACTAAAATTTTCTAGTTTTGAGCATCATGTAATCTGACTCATTAGAAATCATGTCTAACCGTCTACAATGATTTTACCATGTGGAATTTATGTAGTTACTGATGTAATTAATTAACTAATCCGGCTGCACTTACCCCGGAAATGGGGTAAGAGCAGCCGTGTATTTTAAATGGGACTTGGGGAAAGTGCAGCCGTGTTGAAGCATAGGCGATACTTATAGTTGAGCCGTATGCTGACTCAGCTCCGTCAAAG